>CM042082.1:15066793-15354837 GCA_023509865.1 Trypoxylus dichotomus
ATATGTGAACTAATACGAGAATCCCTCACTTACACCTCCTTAACTCATATTCACAGTAGTAAGGCCAAGTACAATATCACATCTGCTTCTGTCATATATCTGTTGCTTCAGAGTTACAGGTGTTGATTGATCTTCTTGTAATTTCCTGTTAGTTTATCAAGTTTCTTTTTTAATTTCCGTTTCCATTTTCATCCTGTTTCGTTTTATATTCACTAACACATGGGCTGAAAAACCTGTGGCTCATTGACTACAGATGACGCTAGCGATTGCAGTCACCTTTCTCTCAGTTAAAGTACTAACCTTCAAAAAGACAGCGCTGTTAAAATTTCATGATATTCTATTCATGAATAGAGTTATTGTGCGAAGAAATACTTTTGATATTTTCAAAACCATGGATCAAAAACAATACGGTGTTTTAATTTTACACTATTCTTGATGTAAAGAAATACTCGTTCAAGCTGAAGCAATGGCTTGAAAAGTGTTATGGGGACTCTGCTCCATCAGAAACAAATAACAAAACGTTGGTTTGTTAACTTCAAACGTGGTCGTAGAGACTGATGATGGTAGAACGCAGTGGACGTTCAAATGAGGCGGTAATAACGGTAAAACATCAAAAAAATCCACGTAATCGTTTTGAATGATCGAAAAATGAAGCAGTGTGAGTTAGCTGACATCGCAAAGATATCAAAAGAACGTATTGGCTTTATATTGCATGAGCATCGACTATGCGAGAAAGCTCTCGTTCAAAGCGGAAGCCGCGGTTGTTTCTTGTTGACTAAAAACAAGAATGAGTTGATGATTTTGAGCAGTGTTTGGCCATTGCTTAAACGTAACAAACCGGAATTTTGTAGTCGATATGATGCTAATGGATGAAATATGGATCCATCACTTCACTCCGGAATCAAAACGATCGCCATCTGAGATGGGATAGCAACTGCCAGAATCCTCGTCCAAAGCGCCCGAAAGCACAACAATCGGCTGGTGCGGTTATGGCCTCGGTATTTCTGGGATGTGCGTGTAATATTCATCGATCATCTTGAGAAAGGAAATACTCATCAAATGGTGAATATTATGTGAGCGTTATTGGAGCGTTTGAAGGCTGAAATTGCAAAAAAGAAACGACCGCATATGGCAAAGAAAAAAATTGTTTCAACAAAATAACGCATCATGTCACAAACAATCAAAATAATGACAACACTACATGAATTCAACTTCGAATTGCTCTCATATCCACCTGTATTCGCCAGATTTATTCTAGTTACTGTCTGTTCACAGACCTCAAAAAATGCTCGCCGGTAAGAAATTTTACAAATGAAGAAACACATGAAACTGGAGGGCTATTTTGAGGCAAAAGATGTCGTTCTACAAACATTGAAATGTTAGAGTGGCGCTGGAAATGATTATGCGTTGTTCTTGATGGAGAGATTACGTTGATGAATAAAGCCACTTTTGAACCAGAAAAACCGTATTTTCTTTGTTAGGCCTAGGACTTTTCAGCCTATTAGGAGTTATTAACAATTTCCAGAGGCCTGTAGCGCTTTTCGTTCTGATTTTGGTTAGTAATGTTAATTTAAGTGATGTTGTCATTGAGTTAGATATATAATTTATTTTTAAATATATTACAAGCATGCATAAGACAATATCCTAACCAAAGCAATGCGCCTTCACAATGCTGGTATAATATTATCATATTTGCATGAGAGCGAAAAGCCGGCAAAAAGATATGTATTTTGTTAAAAAGTGACAGAAAACATGAGATGAACAATTCACTGAATTAAACGAATGAAAAAACAGAAGGAAAATGAAACACTTGTGCCGAACTGCCAATTATCATCGATGGATATTGTCAGAGCAGACTCCATTTTGCATTATGTAGACAGGTATAAAAGTATTAACTTTTCAAGCGGGTATGATTACTACATTATTGTTTTTCTGCTGTAGATGTCTTACTTCTCGGGCAATAAAATGCATTCTGTATATGTAGCTTATAGATAAAGACAATGCCTGGCCTTCTAAATGTTCTAAGCACGCGTCTATGGTAACAAACCCAATCTGCAGGTTCGAAAAAGAAGGCATAGAGATATACTGAACCATAACTGATGAACATACGCTCATACCACCCACATATGTTAAAATACGGAAGACCTAGAAATCGTTAGGAGGAATAAGCTGATGCCGCAACATGTAATTTATGAGCAGAACGGTTAGTGTCATTACTGCACTACGTCATCCCCTCTTAGCATCATTAAATTTGAATCCCATAGAGCTAATTTGGAGTATGGTTAAGAGGAAAATAGGCCTCACATAATATTATTTCAACAAAATGTGGAAAATATTCACGAGACAGTCATCAAGCAACTCAAAATTATGGAGCAGAAAATATATAACCACATCGACAAAATTAGAAAAGAATTTACGATAAATGAACAGCTGTTCGATAATGAAGAGAGATTTATTATTCATCAGATGAATCTGACCGTGATAATTTCATATAGTGATTCTAATTAAAATAATTTTTATAAAATGTATGTTCCTTTAGTATATGATACACTGAAACAGCACAAATATATTTTATATTGTAATGTAATCAATAAATGTATAAAATTGAGTACAGCATTGCCACTTTTAAATATTTTGCTTTTTAATCTTCGTGTAATGGTTATTAGTTTTGTTTATGAAAGCAACATATGTACATCAACATATTCTAAAATAATAGCCGTGTTATAGGTATTCGGCCTGCTTGGCCTTTTGTTTTTTATTCCATCGAATATATAAGAAATAAAAGAAAATTGATTCGAATGTTTTTGTTTTTAAGCATTGCTTTGTGGTAGATGAGTATTTAGCTACATTTCGCTTTTAAAACATACCACAAAATGCTCAATTGGCGATAAGCGCATTACTTCATGAGATTTATGGCACGGTGCATTATATTGTTGGAAGTAATACTCTGGCTCATCATTATCGAATAATTTTAACGCAATACGGTCTCCAGAACTTCTTCCAACATGTCAATGTACGTCCGACTGTTCATTCGGCCCTCGCAGACGAAATGTCAGTTCTCCGATTGCCGTTGTAATCATGGAATCCAAACCATTGGTGCTAGCACTTCTGGCACCCTTGACAGGTCGGGATGATACAGTCTGGATGGAAGGCCTGTCCTCGCCTGCAAGCCTGTATTGAGTCCCAGGCTTACCACACAACGCTACCAACAAAAACATGAATACTGTTACATTTTTGTCCTCAATAAAAAGAATGTAAAACACTGTAGATAACAGAAATTGAATACAGAATACCGCAAATACAATGGTTATGTATTACTTACTCTCAATATTTTAATTATCCGTCTGACATAACATTGGCCCAATTGTCATTTGTCCAGTCATGGTGACTTTTAGCCCACAGCAGTCTTTTTTTTCTTTGTCGCGGAGACAACCGTGGTTTATGTCGAGCTTTGTATCCAATTTCCTAAATTTAACACACAAAGGCGCCTTCTAACTGTTGAGGAGTAAATAGCAACATTATATAGCCGGAAAAGCTCACTGAAAAGCTGCAGCGACCCTTTCTTCCGGTCTCGTAAAGCACATCCGCTCTAAGACTCGCCCATCTGTGCTAGTTGTCTTCCTTTTTCGACCAAAGCCGGTTTGTTTGTCAAAGATCCACTCTCTTTGTATCGTTTTATCGTCATTCTAACTGGTCGATCGCGCACATTTCACTTGTCGGGCAATAGCAGACACCGACAACCCTTGCTTTTCTAACACCTGCCAATTTGTCCTCGCTCTGCCTCTCGTCAATTCGCGTTTTTGGCATTACTTTTTACCGTATAACATCGTATTACACAGACAAAATCACAGACACAATATCTTCACTCTAACTAGCTCAACCTTACTTCCATAACTTTTAAGAAAGACTGAAGAAATATTCAGAAATTACAATTTTACGTCTATTTTCTAATTTACTCAGAATGCCCTATACAACAAACCATTAAACCCTCATTACCAGGTACCTAGTTAAGTCCTTGGTCATCGACTTTGCTTCTTAGAAATACAATAGTAGTCGCAATATGTTCAAAAACGAGAGTGGCGAATACATATGGCTACAGCCGTATGTACGAAAGTTACCGCTCGCTACCTCGACGGTAGGTGGTCACTTCTACAATTTTTCGTGAATGGTCAACTAGGGTAAAATTCGTACCGTAAAGAATGGCTAAGCAATAAATTTAAAGCAAACATGGACTGAACTATTGTGTAAAGACAGAACTACATATGGTTTAAACTAAAATGGTTCAAAGAAGCATCATGCAACGCTCGGTTCTCTCTGACAGGGCATTGATCTTCGAAAAGACTACATCGAAAAATAAAAATAAAAACCACACCAATAATATGTTTTTCATAAACATTCCTGAAACATTTCAGGTCGCCCTCGTAAAATTGAAGTGTAGAAATTGTGTAAACTGATTTTTTAACACGTTTTTCACAAATGACTCGCAAGTGAGGTATGAATACCGAAAGAATGCGGAAGAACAATATAGAAGCGAAGAACCAGCTTTAGAAAAAAACAATCGAGGATGGTTCAAGTGGGATTATCTGAGTGAAGGTTCGGAGTTGTCTGGGGTTAATCACAATTAGAAAAATTCTTATGAATTGTCACAAATTAATAAATCTTAGCAAAAATAAATCCTTTCTTTTTCAATCGGATACATACTTCCTAATAATAACTTCGTACTGTGCTACCAAACAAAATATTTTAGAAATTTACTGATAATTAAATTACGTATAATGGCAGATTATTTTCCAACAGAATGAATTTGTAGTAAGTAAAATGACTTATAAAACTCAAGCTTACATTAAAAATTTAAAATTGCAAAATTATTTTTGAATTACTATAATCCTATTTATATACCTATTAAGACTATTAATATATTTTCAATATTTAACTGTCAATATTATTTAAATACATATTTAGTATTACCTATCTTTCTACAGACTTAATTTACTTAAAATTTCATTATGATTCATTTATTTCTGATTGGTATAGCAGAGGGAGTGGAACAATATCCCTCAAGGTACACTAAAGAAATTGGTAGAAATAATGCCACGAATTCTGCGAGCTGGTATTAAATCAAGAGAAAGAGATTTTTTCGATGAGAAGAAAGTGAGTGAACGTACTTTATGCTTTCTAATGTTTCTTATTACTTTTCTTTTGTGTATACATGTGCAATAAGTCGTAGATGTGGAGAAGTGTCCATGCTATTATATGCGGTAGTGTATGTGCTTGTTGGAATATCGTATGTTTCTGCTGGTGGTTCTTTATCTTACTATATACACCTGTATCTACGATATATAAGAAAACTGCAAAAGTACTCAGATCAGTTGAAGTGGAATATTAATGGCTGCTAGAAAAATAGTATTTTTACAAACAGAAAATATTTTTTTGTACTTTCTTATATCAACAGACATTTGATACTTTTCAGAATATAATATTTTGACCTTTGTATTTCTCGCAGCAAAGGAACAATACATTTTCAACTGCATTAATTACAAAGTCTCTATTATTACTCATATAAATAGTAATGTTATAGAAGTGTAAAGTTTATTCTCTTTATCTAAACGAATTATCAAAGAGAATATGAATAAATTTTAGAAAGTAGAGCAAAACATCTTCAAGCACTAACCATATTACTGAAAGTATTAAAAATAACATGCATATCACGATTCGTTAACCTCGTCGCTTGTATATTGAGATTTGTAAATAAAAATGTTTTGCTTCCACCCAAGTTCACTCTGAGAAAAAGGTGAAATAATTTTCGAAAAATTCACAATATTCAGTTTCCTTTGGTTTAATTCTTGAACGGAAATAGACAGCAAAAATTTAAATGCAAATATTGTAATCTTTTATCGAAGGGTCTTTCAGGACAGCGTGAATATGGTATATACAGGATGTTGCATTTAAGCGCCACCCACCTACGGTGGTAGAGCTTATTATAGTAACATGAAAACGAAATTACTAACAATTACTTTGAGAATCTCGAGGAAAATACGGTGGCATAAAGAAATTTTAGCATTGACTAAACAAATGTATTGATTTTGAGGGAAAATATATCGAAAAATAAAACACATTTCATTAAAATATTGTTTATGGCTATGCTTTAGTTACTGAATTTTTCAGCTTACCCTCGTACTTTGATATTGGAGTGTATTTGTCTGATTCCTAGATACTTTCATAATAAATCACAAAATTTGTTTTTGTTAATATATAGAAAAACAAACATATAATAGAGCTAATATTGTAGTTTTACAAATACATTTATATACCTATCGACGAATTAAAAAGCAAGCAGAAATCGTACATAAAGGTTATGTTATAAATGTATCTAATACAGTCCTATGTATGTATAACAACATCAAAATTGTAAAATACCACTGATAATCACTGCTATTAAATTATTAATGGAGTTGCTTATCATTGCTCCTGTAAATCAACACAATGCAAATAGAACTACATGATTTACTGCTAAAAGACACCATGATAAAGAGGTATAACCAATACTACTCTTGAAGTATGTATGTATACGACTTTGGAATTTCTTCAACATTTTAAACTGCACTCCATCGAATTGATTGATACCGAATATCCAATTTCTCAAAAAGCTATAGAAGAGTATTTAAGTAAGTAATTTTTCAAAAAGCCACTTCTTATGGCAGTTTTAAAACTAGTGAGAATTTTATACAAAAAGAAGTACCATTTTTCGGCTATGTACAACTAAAATTTAGACAGAAAAATGCACACAAATGCACTCGGAAATATACACGATCAGAAATGTCAATAATCATTTGTTACAACAATTGATATAGATTGGCCATGAATATATCAAACACCGCTAGCGTAATTTTTGCGGAAACTGACCAACAGTTAGCCCTACTGTTTTAACGTAGCTTCAATTTAAAGACACTCCTCCAAATTAAAAAATAGAGTATATCCGATGCAATTTTACTAGTTAATGATGGTCTTTCTTAATAGAAGGCATATGTATGTAATATATAGACGGTTTTGCTTTAAATAGAATCGTAAAGAATTTTAAAGAATACAAAACAATTTGGGTAAATTTCTTTTTTCATATTATTAGAATCCAAGCTGTACCCATAAGAGGGTCACGCTTAAATGCAACTTATTCTGTGTATACTACAATCACGTCTCCTAAAAGACCCCTCAATAAGATAAGCAACGTTTGTATTTAAATGTGTTTGATTCTAACTATTTCCGAATTAAATCAAAGAAAAACTATTGAAAATTGTGAATTTTCGAAGGAGTGTTTCATATCCCTCTTAGAGTGAACCTCAGCACAAACAAAACATTTTTATCTACAAATCTAAACATACTCTACTTACCCACCAAGTTATTATTAGGATCTGGTCTGACACCCGGAAACCATTTCTTTAGTGAAACCGTTTACATGCTTTTATATGTATATCTCACAAATAGATTATTTTTCTTTGGTGATTTATACGCTTACTTTACTAGTTATTAAGTACGTAAAATTCCACCTATCACATGAATTTGTAGTTGGGTAACGCATTCGGAGAGGCACACAAAAAAGAACAGTCCCAGGGGCGTACGGGGGCTGTTCGGCTAAATGCTCAAGGTGGTTCGCGGTCGTAGTTCGTGACTCCACCGCATGAGCCAATACTCTACTATTAAATCTCTGCCACATATAAACAAACAAAACGCTCTTTTGGTTAGAATTTTTTGCTGTTATCCTATTGTTTGCAAATTTTAATTCTATTCTTCAAGTACACACAAATATGGTATATATGTGTTGCGTCAGAATCTTGCCGAGAAAGGAGTCCAAAAATGTGAAGTTTCACCGCATCCCCATAGCATATTCTGAGATAAGCAGTTAATATTCTTTGAGTGCAAATTTTTCTCATTGATTATCTACTTTTCTCCTTTAGCTATATCAAATCTGGCTCTCAAGAATTGGCAGTGACGATTTATTTAAGAAGGATGCTAAAACATTGAGCAACTAAAATTTGTCACAAGCATTTCGATGACATGTGCAAAATCAGAAACAAGAAGACAGGACTAAAACCTTTTAGCATACCAACTTTAGATCTTCCGAAGGTGCTAAACCAGCTTCACCAGGAAACCAATCTCTTTTACTATAACTACACCACCAGTGCAACTGTCTCCTTTGCTAATAGATGATAATTCTATAGTGCAAGGTACTCATGCAATATATTATTGCAGGATGTATGTTGCCCGAAAAGAATTTTAAAACGAATCAGAGGTTGCAATATTTGTTTCTCTGAGTTGGTGTATTCCAGGAACAGATGTTTTATTGTAGCACAATGTGATAAACGCTAGATCCTACAATGTCAAGTCAACGTATCGACCAACTACAATGTATTTTCCAATTATTTTCAAAAATAATCTGCATTATAGGTTCGAACATTGGAGTGTTTGTCATTGCCAAACGTTAAACATAATTTAATACAATATGTAGTGGAGAAAATATTCATTGCTTGCTCACGTGCAAATCACACAATTTAAAAGACATTATTATTGAAACGTGCATTGTTTTTTATATTCCTTACGTACATTTGCAATATTAACAAAATATTGAAAGGTCTACATCGTCGGACAAATTTTAGAAATTCGACTAAAAAATTGGCTTACTCAGAAGTACACCAAATAATGCCAATTTAAAGGCAATAAGAAAAATTAAAGGTTTATCATAATATATACTAATGTACACCAAATCAATCGATGTCAAATATATTAAATCATATTTGTATGTGCTTTATAGTAGACGTTTTCTAAATAATATATGTTTCTTTTGAAAACTGAGTTTTTATTTACAATGTTTTTCCCGCATATATTAAATAATACTAACTGATTTTGTATCTTTTTGCGTTTAATACAGGATAGCTTTTGTACTTGTAAAGGCAATAGCTACTCCTATATTGTACCAATACTTATGATGTAAGAAACATTTAAATCGGCATTTTGAATTCCTGCTCTTTAGTAGTTCGTGACTCCAACGCGTTGTTGCACGTACAGTAATGGACGTAGATATATATATTTGCTTCCTCTCATCTATATTATATGTTTGACTGTAGTACAATCTACCGAATACGAGTATGACCGAAGACGCGGCGAACTGCTTAGTATAGGCACGACGCTGGACAGAAATTTGGAAACTTATAATAAAGCATCGGGTGCGATGTTATATGACAAACACATGTGAAATTAAATGATTTCATAAATTGTGAAGTGCATGGTAGAAGTTGCAGAGGAAATTATAAAACAATTTTTACGCTTACTAATTTTTAACTATTTCAAAAGCGCCTCTAGATATTTAGATGGTAGAGATACTAAAGCCCAGAAAACGTGGATAACTTTTTAAATTATCGTCTGAAAAAAAATATCTGAAAAGTATAAAACACAAGTAAAAATTGTATTTCTGTCGCCATATAATCTTTAAATTATACTTTTTGTACATTTTTTTATCAATAAAACCATTATACTGATCTAGCTTTTTTTATAAATGTAGTTGTGTCATGTGGTAGCATACGTTGTTGCATTTCTTCCCTGTATTGAAATGTTAAATATTAGGAAGTTTTTCCAAATTAACTTGATGCCCAGATTGAAGATTAAATACTATTGGTTTCATTAAAATATAGGGAATATCTGGAAAACGTCTACTGATTTGTTTGTATAAACATACATTGCTATTTCAAGTCAATTGCAGCGAAAGATTAATGGTTGAAACAGCAATAGACGTTTATATATAAACCTAAGCTTGGACTAAAAATATACATATGCAACTAAGTGATATTTAAATTACCCGCTAACATTTTCAGAGCCATCTGTTGGAGCAATTTGAACAATTTCCAGTCTAAATTTCCAACAGTTTGGAGATCCCTCTGAAATCCATAATTATCGTCCAATTTCTTTACTTTGTAACTTTTCAAAAGGGTTTGAACATATTCTTTTTCTCATCTTTCTTTAGAGTTGCGCGGTTGGATCTCTCAAAAACAACATGGTTTTGTATCCCAGCGTTCAACCGTTTCTAATCTCACTTGTTTTACGCAATATGTCTCTGAAGCAATAGAGAACAGAAGCCAAGTTGACACTATTTACCTGGACTTCCAGAAAGCGTTTGATCAGAAAGACCATTATATTCTTCGACGAAAACTGAATTCGTTCGGATTTTCAAGACCATTACGCTCACTCTTACAGTCGTACCTGATCAATAGAGAATTTCAGGTATGCTATAGGAATTATGTATCATCCAAGCACATCGCTACCTCTGGTATACCTCAGGCATCTAATCTTGGACCTCTAATATTCTTGCTCTTCATTAACGACATTGCTAGTATTGTTGAATGCGAAACGCTAATGTACGCTGACTACATTAAACTGTTTCTAAGCATTGATTCTACTGCAGATTGTGTTTTGCTTCAGAGAAGTATCGATTGTGTTTCCGGTTGGTGTAAGCTTAACAGATTGTCCTTAAATATTTCAAAATGCACTACCATGACATTTACTAAGCGTCAGCACGCTACTACTCACAATTATAACGTTAATAATATACTCATAATTATAACGTTAATAATATACTCATAATTGTAACGTAAATAATATACTCATAATTATAACGTTAGCGCGAAATGGGTAAATGTAAAATATAATTGGTTTGTTTGATCCTTTATACCTTATTACACGAAAAAAACATTTTATGCGTTAAAAACACGTACAAAAAAATATCGTATTTTGTCGATATGGCAATAATTATTTACTATATAGAAACACGAATTGTCAAAAATAAAAAGAAGGTAAGAGTTCCGTATAAGGGGCATCGAGTTAGGGATTTTAATGGATACTAACGGAAAGCTCACGTTTTGCTGTGTTTAAAATTGCACTTCTTTTATTTGTAGGAATTTAGTTTTAAAATACCTAAAATCGATTTAAAAAGGACTATTTCTAGGTTATATTTAGCGGTATATGTCATAGTTTATGAAATTTAAGTTGTGTGTGTACACTTTTTGTTTAATCTTCGAAATAATAATTAGTTAATTGCGTTCAAAACCAAATTAATTAATTTATTTATTGTAACATTCATTTATTTCGCTTGCTATAATAAATAATAATATTCATTACAAAATTATTGTCTTTATTCTTTCTGTCCGCTTTTTCCCTGTTAATTGTTTGAGAACATACAAAGAAGAATATTAGAACTTCACAATAATGTCATACAGTTTCAAAACAATTATAGTCCATTTACCTATTATATACAAAAATAAAAATATGGGATACACACATTCCCCAATATTCAAATCAAATTTTACCGCTCATCAGTATTTATTATCTATTATGGTAACTTTTAGTCCAAACACAATAAGTACCAACTTAAATTTTGTAAAATATGTCTCATAGACCACTAAATATAACCTAGAAATAGGCCTTTTTAAATCGATTTTTAGATACTTTAAACTACATGCTTTCCGTTAGGATTCATTAAAATCGCTTTACTTTTGTATATAGATGAAGATGAAGTTAAATTTTTTATATAGTTTTATATAGTTTCTACGTTTTTTTTACAAAAGTTTCGATAAATAAATATTAATCATATATTTCATTTGTTGCTAAGTGTAAGTTTGGTAGTAAAGTTTACTGCGTTATGCTAGCATTAAGCTTTCCAAAATTTTATCTAGTATTAACATAATTTTTTGTGATATTACGTTTAGAAAGCAATATATTTATATATCAGAGATAATACACATATATATATATATATATATAATACATATACGTTAGTCTCTTCTAAGTCTCGCAGATGGCGTTAAGCGTGGAAGCGTTAGTAGTCGGAGATTGTCCGTTATATTTATTTTGCATTTTCAATTTGTTTACACAGAAAAGTTTAGAAAATGGCTGCAAATTTTGGTACAGAGCACTTTTTTGGTTGAGTTTTAATTTTAAGAAATGCTGTTTCGAAAAGGAAGGCAACAAAACAAAATGAACGGTAACTGATAAATTATAATTCTCTAAAAACATACTTAGTTTGTTGCCAATTGTTTGGGTAATTGGAAATATTAAAATAGCGAAAAACATACAAAGAGCCGTACACTGCATATATATACTATTGTTCACCCTTGAAACTCATAAGTAGTAGAATAATTCAGATGACAGTATTGAGTGATATTGTCTTTCATAAACATGTGGCACACCAGTTTGAAATTCATTTCATAAATTAAAATTATGATACCACAAACAAGAGTATCAAACACAAATTATGCTCCGTGATTTGCTATTTGCCTAAATTTAAATTTATTTTATCTTTAATTTCTTTCGGATTTCTATTCATCTCTTTTAATAGGCTATTTCAGTATTTTAAAGTGTATGGCTAGATGGCGCTGAAAATCATGTAAACGTTGTGGTATTTAATTTAATCTTCAGCTGTTGTGTTTCACTTTGCGGTCTTTCACTTCCATCTTTGAAGCACCAAATGTTGTGGTTAGTACCCATAGTATAACATTTGGAGTAGTTAGATATTGTATTGGACTGGATTATATGCTCAATATTGTGGTAAGGTTGTTAGGATATTACTTATATTTTTATTATTTTTTTGTAAAAATTATTGCCTGATTTACTGTTGTATTCAAAACGTGGTGTATTACTATTAATTCTGTCGTAAGTTTTTTTATTGTAGTTTTGTTCTACGTGCTTTTGTGCTTGTTGCAATACAATATATATATATGCACAATTTTATTACAGTTACTTACCTATGAACTTCGTTGGTGCTTTAATTGAAGGGGTTTGAATGAATTGAATCGTTTTATATGGTTACTTGATATTATATGAATATGAACGCAGATGCAGGGAGGTTTATGAAATATATTTATCCAAGCATAATCAAAATAGTAAGTACTCTACAAATGTTTCCTATGCATATATTTTAATTTAGATAACTATGTTATAGATATTTTACTTAGTAAATCTTGTTGAAACCTGATGCCTTTTGTAACAATATGGTACATTGTAGGATTTTTTTGTTAGTTTGGCACTGAAATAGTGAATATAGTAAAAAAACAGATTCTTTTAATGTTTCTAATTTTATCCATTTCTTTCTTCAGCAGTATTCCTGGAATAGCAATGAGGTGGTAAAATGGCTAATAAAATTCTATACAGCAATAATTCCAAATGGTTCGCAGTACATTGGTCGTTTAAACAAATTTCAATGGAGGGCCGTTATTTGAAGTTCAAAATGGCGGATTAATTTAAGGTATGTAACAACTAATCTTATAATGTGTTTACATGCTAATTTTCACAATAAATATTTGCAACTAATCCCAAAACTATACTCTATTTTTTAATTTGGAGGAATAAAGTGAAAAGACACATTTACACAATGGAATTTCTCAAAGCTACTTTTTGGCGCCAGTTTTAAAGCTAGCTAAATTTTTATATGAGTTGTAGTTACATAATTATTATTCGCAAATTTAGTAAGAAAAATTAAATACAAACGGCCTGACAAAAATATACGATCTAAACGTCAATCAATTGTCACAATCATGGCGAACTGCAAGTATCGCTAATATAATTTTCTCGGAAATTGACCAACAGTGCTTCAATGTAGAAACACTCCTCCGAATTAAAAAAATAGAATATATAGCACCATGGTCTTTCTCTTATTAGAAAATGTGTTAAGTTAAAGTTTTAAAAAAACATTAGGTAATTTAATGTTTGGATATAAAAGACGAATGCCATTTTTAAAGGCATTTTTGGTTTTTTAATTCTCCTTTTTATTTAACTTTAAGGTCATTTTTTTTTATTGTTCTCCTTATTTATTCTCCTATATTCGCTATAAATGAAAGACACCGTGATCTTGAGAAATTGTGAATAGATATAATATATAAGTAATTATAGTACAGTTTGTTTAGATTCTTCATACATATTAATATTAATCTTTGAACATATATTACGAATGGATTGAGCTTAATTGACAGACATCGGTTGGCGGTTAACGAACAGTTTTAATATAAAACGGAATAAAAATTCACTATACTTCAAACACGATATTTTATAAACAAATTAAATAACATAAAAATCATGTTCCTTGTTTAAACGTAATATATTAAAAATAAAGGCATGTATACTACCGTCCAAAAGTTGGAAGCTGCAAATAAAAGTAAATTAATTCAAAGATTCAAATATTTATCAATCATTTAGTTCGTAATTTTATTCTCGTTGATATGACCTCCTTTGGCGTTGATAACTGCTGCTTCGAAGCGGTTTTTCGAGACAGTGCACGTCAATTTGTTGCCATGCCTTCTGAAAATATTCCCATAGGTTTTGGGTGTTTTGAAGTAGTCGCTGTTTGGCACTTCGATCAAGCTCATCCCATAAGAGCTCTATAGATGAAATATCCAGACGTTGAGGAGGCCAAACCATTAATTTTAGTTCATTTCTTGCTGCTTTCTCTTCTAAAGTTTTTACAGGTTCCAGTCGTATGTTTGGGCTCATTGTCTTTCGAATACGAATGGCTCCCCAACAAGACGGCTTTCACACGGAATTTCATGGTTTTGCAAAATATGAAAATGCCCTTCTTTCCGCATTGTACCACTAATTTTCAGTAGTAGTTGCTCCAGCAAAATAAGTCCAAACCATAACACTCCGGCTCTTTTCCTTGATCGTAGACCAACAAAAACTCCGGTTGCGTACCAAATAACTGGTTTGCATGTTCTCTTGCCGATGTTAATCGTTTCTCTTTATACACGCGTTTTAAAAACGGTTTCTTTTTGCGGTCGATGCATTCTCTTAAATCCGCTACTAATCGCTTCTTGACGGTGGTACCAGAAACATTTGCTGGTCGTGTAATAACGCGCGTTGCGATATCCGGCGCCGTTAGACGTCGATCTCGTTTCGAAGTCGTTACTATAAATCTGTCTTCAGCTCCAGAAGTCATCTGTGGCCTCCCACTTCGTCTTCTATCAAGATTTTGTCTCGTCTCTTCTCTGGACCAATGTGTAAATGCAATCTTTCAGCGAAATCCCTAACCGCGCAGCAATTTCTCTCTTGGTGTATCCTTCGTCGCGAGGAGTACAGTATAGATTTCAAAATGAGGAGAGAAAGAAAGAAAAAGAATAAAGAACTAAAGAGAAGGGTGGAATCTCGACGTTTCGCCCGTCCATATTGTCTCATCATGACACGGTGCAATTCCGGAAGTAGTTCATTTATTGATTACCGAAGTAGTATGAAACCGCCAGATAACATAATGTGGATAGGCCACACTCCCGTCAAATATGTATAAGTTATGACTAGAGACTGGATTATATGCAAAGTGGAAAAATTTAATTCAATTTATTTATTATATTTTATGTATATTTGATCTGATTAAAGTTAATTAACGCTAATTAACTTTAATCAGTGTAATACATCTACATATAGACGTAAAATATAATAAATAAACTGAATTAAATTTTTGCACTTTGCATATAATCCGGTCTCTAGTTATGACTATAGTCGCAATAGCGCTGTTATTCAATTAGCTTTTTTTATTTAAATACTATTACTTTTCTTATTAGCCAACAGAATCAGTCCAATATTAATTCTAAACTTATTTTGTTAATTGAGAATGAACTAGCAACTAATTCTATTAGCTAATTAAAAAATAATAATTATTACTTAATTGGTATAAATGTAGATATATTAGAATCGTCTAGTAAAAATAATTTAAAGCAATAGTTTGTTGCCTTAACTAAGAAAATTGTTCGATACAATTTTCAAAATAACTTATGCATCATAATAGTGTTAACGCTCCAGTAAGCTTAATTAATTTAAGAATATATAAAATTTCAATATATATACATTGCTTGAGAAATACAAAAGTTGCTGTTTTATTTATCTTGAACTTAATTTATAAATGTTCAATGTATGCACGTTAGGCTACCTTCTTACTTCCTCCTTTGCTTATATTTCTGATGTCTTAACAAAGCTAAAGTTTTAATAATCATTTACAATTCTGCCGTCTACTCTTCTTAATGTATTATTCGCGTTTCTTGTCCACACAAATAAATAGAAGTTAACAAATCTGTTTACAAACAGCGAAAGTAAACTGTGACTTTTATATGTAAATCTGTTCTATTACGAAATGCTTCAAACATGCAGCTACCATCGAAATGAGCTCTGCATACCTTGCATTTTTTTCGAACAGTTAAATTCTTTCCCTATAAAGTCATCTCTTCCAAGAAGGACAAACCGCCTTCGCTATCTGAAAGTGCAATAAATATTCTATTCTTGCAGGCAAAATACTTTTCTGTAATAAAATGTTAAGAATATTTCACTTACCTCTAATTCTTTTGGAAATGAATGCATTTTCTGATCTTTGTTGGTATTTGTGTAAGTTCGCACACAAGAAGTAAATACCATTTTGAGCTTAATATAAATACTTGCTACCTGTACACGCGTTGTATCAAGTTGATAAATTGTACCTTATTATAGGTTATAAAATAAACATATGTCAAATGCCGCCTTATTCAAATCAGCGCCACGAGAGCTCTAGCGACTATAGTGGAACCATAATAAAATGCGCGCGATACGGGAGAGTGAATTAGGTCTGAGTAAACCCGTCAAACAATAGTCGTATTCTTGGAAAAGAGCAATAAAGTGTATTCCGGTGAAATTTGTAGCTAAATGTTGAGACTTTACGGATTATGTGTGACAATTTTATATTTGCATACAATAATTTATAATACAGATCAACAATTTTACGATATGCCTGTCGATTGTATTATTTTAAGCAGTTAGAATTATTGTACTGGGAAAAAGAGCTTAAGAACTTATAAAATAAGGGAACTAAGCAAAGCGAATGCAATTAGACACAAGCTATTATACAAAATAAGTTCTAGAAACGTAAGCAGTATAAATATTTTAAATTTAAAACAATAAAATACAAGTATTTCAATAACGTAAACTATGTTAAAATAATCTAGGAAAATATAAAAGTAATTAAAAATCTGATATTAGATTATTTGATACACCACAGGGTGCTTGCGCTTGATCGGATACAGTAGAACCATTTTCTATTTTGCATTTTACATTTAGAATGTCATAATTCAACTTTACTTTGCCTTCATTTTGTACAGGTATATTTTAGTATATTGTTTGCTATTGTAATCTCCATGTTTATTAGTCTTGCTTAAGTTTAGATAGAAAATGCTGATATAATGATAATCCTGGCAGTTACCCAGATCTGTTAAATTAAGGTTCTATTCAATATCAAGTTATTATGCTAATTATTCTCTTTACCTGACATTTCCGGTAGTATTGTTGTGTTTTCCAACTATTGCTATGACATGCATAGAACTTTCATTTACGAGAACAATCAGGTAGATTTATGGTTATTCAATAAGGCAAAACCGAGCTTTCTTTTGGTTAAAGCTGTAGAAACTACAGGCGTTTCCGGAGATGCGTGCAGCTCGGTTAAAAATAATGAATGTAATTACTTACTTTGTTAGTTTGATTGACCCGCTGATGAAGGCTTTGTTAATGTAGAATCTACATCAACACAATCAAACTAAAATACTCAGTAATTACATTAAAATTATTTTTAATATTAATAGTAACCGAGCCGCACGCATCTTTAACAGCATTCGTTTCTGCAGCTTTACTTATACTAGTTCAAGTCTACGAATCAGAACACAGAGTACTTCGTTCAATGCACAACATAACTCCGAGAACACCGATTAACTTCATTTAGTACACAGTATAACGTCAATATTAGCTTGTAACTTGATTTAATACACCGTATAAGTTGAATCAGAACACAACATAACTTTAACAGAGTAAGATGTCATAAGTTGCAATTCGGTAACATTGATCACTAAATAGTATCTCAGACTTTCACGGCCGTTTGACATAGTCGTAATGGTTGTCTGGTTCCGTTTTAGGTTTAGTTACACGGCGGAACCCGACAACCGTTACGACTATTGATCACATAGTTCACGTTTTCCTTAGAAGTAATTAGGAAGCAACTAAAGGATAGTAGCAAAGGATTGGTAAGCAAATAAAATTAAATTGCGTATGCAAATTAAAGTGCAAATAAATTAAATTGTTTAAGTGTATCAACTTAATTTGTTTCTCCTAACGGTTGAAATCGTCCAGATCAGCAGGTCAAAACATTGGTCCTTTGGTCCCGATCAAAACATTTTTTCAAACAAGCACAACTTAACAGTGCTTTTTCACGATTATTAATCAAACATTCCTTCTTTGATAAAAGATCACAACGTCTGTGAAAATTATTTAATAATCTTCTCTTCGAGAATTCTTAAGTAATCACGTACAATAAAATTGAATTTAACATGTTTAATAATATATATCTTCTGTGGAAGATCTTTGAATGTATGTATACATTTAATATAGGAATTGCAATTGGACTAAATTTAGTGGTGTGGAAATCTTCTGCTGCAAAATGGCGTCTGTAAATTTTCAATCTTTCATGATGTTTTCCGATGTAGTAATGTAGGATTACCCGTCATAATGACCCATTTTCTAAATTAGTTGGGAAGAAAACTAGGGTTACAAAAGTTGTATAAAGACATCCTTCTGCGTATTGTAGCAGCTTAATAAAGTTCTTCGATGTGGTCACAACATTGCGCCTATAAATAATGCTTTTTGGAAATTTTCGAAAACTCAGTAAAAATAAATATCTTAGAATATAAAAACTAACATCAAAACCAACAAATATTACTGTTGGGGAGGTATAACCTGCCATGAGTTATAAGGGCGTATAGCTTTTTGCTAACTTGTTTGGTGACAGTGTATAAAGGCAATGTAAGTTAATGTATATTTATTAACTCAGTACACAATAGGTTAAAACTCTAATACAAACTATATTTGTTGTTGTTGTAAGCTTCCGCGATCTTTCTTTCCTTTTAAAGAATATGGGTTTCCGTGTTGAAACCACGTCGTAGTTACCTGAATCTGACGACGTTTCTCTGTCAGTCGCATGAAGCTTCTTCTGGACTGCTGCATGTTGTGGGCACTGCTGTGCATGCTGCTGTGAGAAGAACCAGCGTTACTGCATGCCAATAGCTCAGAAGAAGATCCATGCAACTACGACGCACTTTCATATCGGGTACCGAAATTCTTTAAAGGACAAACTATTTTTACACAGAGTTGTTTATTGTGAAGGACTAAGCCTTTTCGATTTTGTGGAATAGTTTCCTTGTTATTACCAAGGTTAACTTTAATTCGATTAGATTTTTGTGAATTACTTCTAAGAAAAGCTCGTGAACTACGTGATCATTGTTATCGAGTTGTAACTTATGCCTGTTGTAGATGTTTTAGAACTTGGCATCTTACTCTGTTAAAATTATGTTGTGTTTTGATTGAACTTATACTGTGTACGGGCTGGTGGCTCAGTTCCTTGCGCGCCCCGGGATTGTTTGTCAGGGTTGAGGTTTTTCTGTGGTTTTCCTCACTCCATGGCGAATGCTGAGAACGATTATCATCTTAAGACGCTCCACAGGCGCAGGGATAACAATAATTCATTGCCGGCTGATGCCCGCTGTAATTGGCGAAAGGCTGTTGGGGGATGCGCAAAGGCATGAATTAATATTATTATTAAATGAAGTTACTCGATGTTATGTTGTACACTGAATGAGAAGTATTCTGTGTTCCGATATGTAGACTTGTTGAACTAGCATTAAGTAAGGCTGCAGAACTGAGTGCTTTCGGAGATCCGCGCGGCTAGGTTACTCTTAATATTAAAAATAATGGTCACTTTAGTTTGATCGTGTTGTTGATGTAGATTCTACATTAACAAAGCCTTCATCAACGACTCAATCAAACTAACAAAGTAAGTAATTACATTAATTATTTTTAATATTAAGAGTAATCTAGCTGCACGGATCTCCGAAAACACCCGTATCTGCAGCCTCAATCATAACCTTCGTTTTGTAGAATAACCGTAAAACTACCGGATCGCTCTCGTAAAGGAAAGTTCTAGGCATCTGGTGATGATGTTATAGCAATAATTGGAAAGTACAGCAAAAGTACCCGAAATGTGAGGTAAAGAGAATAATTAGTATAATAACTTGGTACTGAATAGAATCTTAATTTAACAGATCTGGGTAACTGCCTGAACTTAATCAATACTAATTACATGAAGATTACATACAGATTTGGTTACAATAGCAAACAATATACTAAAATATAACAAAATGAACGCAAAGTAAAGTTGAATTATGACATTCTAAATGTAAAATGCAAAACAGAAAGTGGTTCGACTGTATCCGAGCAAGCGCAAACACCCTGCGGTGGATCAAATAAGCTAATAACAGGTTTTTAATTACTTTTATATTCTAGATTATCTTAGCATAGTTTACGTTATTGAAATACTTCAAATTGCTTATTCTTCATTAAAAATCTCACAAATCTAATTCAGTTAAATTCAACGCTGGTAATAATTTGGAAATTCAATTATCATTGTTATTGTTTTAAACTCTACTGTCGGCTATATGAAGAAATAGCAAATGGAACATAATCAATATTTCATATGTATGACGATAGCATTTAATATAAATATTACAAGTTATTTCTATATTTTCCAAATTACACGAAGCTCCTTTCATTAAAATATAATTTACGAATGTGATATTTTCTTTTCTTTTAGAATTGATTCTACAATGGACTGTGTAAGCGATGACATCAATAAGTATCGTGGCTACACTGAAAAGTTTCGAAATAAAACAAAGACACGTGATGAAACTAACCTATTTCAGTCAATTCCTCATGTTTACGTTGTTTACTGTGCTGTTTTGCGACCGTAAGCAGCATTATGGTGTTCGTTAAGTAAAATTATGAAATTCATTACAATTATTATTAGAAGCTTTACTCATTTACTTAACTTTAAAACATTATCTAGGATAGATTGCAGCAAATATACCTAAAGAAGATTAACTGTTAATTACATTAATGAAATGAAGCTTCAGTTGAACTTGCATCGTGGTGATCTGGCTCAACATGAAATTTTTTGTTATCAGTTGATGAAATACATACCAATCTCTAAGAAGAATATAACTTATATCTTTCGTACATTCACAAGTTGTCATATTATACTAGAGTATATAAAGATGAAATCTGAAAAACCTGCTTTACTTGATTGGCAAAGATTAACTTACATTTCGTATAAATATATGAATACTGCCCAAGGGCTTGTTGGTATACGTCTAAATGGTGTAGTAGCATATATTAACCACTGGTGCTGTACTTTAACATCAAATAAAAAGTGCTGAAAATTGTAATGAATTAGAAAATATGGTGCTTGGTGATTTACTGTTACTTGTTAAAGGATTTTTAATTAGAAACTTATTTTTATACACGTGTGAGATTTGTTTGTGTCCTGTTTATTGCAATTGTTTTATTTTTGTCAACTGCTTAACTTCTCTAAATCTCAGTAGTAATTATCCACATTTGTACGCTCGTTTGACAGCTAACATAGAACTTTACATCTTGTATATGAAAACATACTCATTTTTGTAATATCAAAACTACAAATTTATTTAACGTGAGTATGTACATGTAAATTATTTTTTGTAAAGGTAACTGTACTTAATTATAGCTTGATGACATATTTTAAATAATAAAACAAACTGTTTAAAAAGTTTTTTTATTTATATTTATAAAAATATTTTAACGTAAAAACCTTTAAAATTAAAAGAAATTACATATAGATTAGTGCTCCTCAAATTTGAAATATTATTATGCCATAGCTGTGTAGTGATGTACCTAAAAAAGGAAGGTGGAGGTAAGTCCTGAATTAAAATCCTTTATCAACTAATATTAGGTCACCAAGCACCACATTTTTCAATACACCACAATCTTCAACACTTTATATGGTGAAATAAAGTACGGGTGGCTAATGTATGTTACTACACCATTTGGAGTTACATTAACAAGCCCTTAACTGTATTCATACATTTACACGAAATGTATATGTTTCATCAACAGGTAACACAAAGTCTTCTGCATAGCCAGATCTCAATGATGCAAGTTTAACTGAAGCTTCATTTCATTAATTTAATTCTTTAGGTATATTTACTGTGATCCATCGTAGATATGCTTTAAAGTTAAGCAAATGAATAGAGATTCCAATAATCATTGTAATAAATTTCATAATTCTACTTAACGAATAAAATAATGCTGCTTACGGTCGCAAAACAGCAGTGTAAACAACCGTAAACATGAGGAATTGACAGAAATAGGTTGGTTTCATCGCCTGTCTTTGTTTTGTTTGGAAACTTTTCATTGTAGCTACAATACTTACTGACATCACAGTGGTCTATTGACTATAATAAGATTAGTAACCTGATTTATTTATTGAGAATACTGCAAATATACACACGCGGGACCTGATACACTACGTGTAAGAGTAGCAGGTTATGTTCAAATCGAAACTGCAATTATGTGTCTGTCTTACTCATTACAGCATACATAATAGCGGTCCAACGGATCTTTACCAACACGTCATTGATTTACGTTACAATAATACTTCATGTTACGTCATAACCTGTCTCATACCTTGTATATGATGGTGTGAGACGAAAACATAAATTTGAACGTTTATCTGCCAGATGTTTGATATAAGCAACGCCATACGAAGATTACGCCACGTTCATATTGTAAAAGTAGTGTATTATTAAATGTTATGTACGTGCTGTGGTCAGTTGCATTTTGTATCTTATAGTTCATTCCAAAACGAGAGAGACAAAATTCTGAACAGATCCCCAGTCCACCTATAAATTTGTGGAATTAATTTTACGCCATAAACTTAAATTTGATAATCTGTCTGAAATATTAAGTCCGTCCCAAATAAAATTGTATATAGATTCTTCAGAGATAATTCTACAATTAAAACTACAGAATAGTAAATGTAGTAGTTACTACACATTAAAAGTAAATAAATTTGTCTAGAAAACCCATATTTCATTATTTGTTGAAAAAAGTTCATTATATAGATAACAGTATGTATATAGTAACATAATAAGCAATAGAGTTGAAAATAGCTTAAATTTTACAAATATACTAATGCATAACAATTATTTAAAATTAGAACTGACCAAGTTAATAACAACATTTAATTTTGTAAACAATTTGAAAATTCTTTTAATTTAATCTGATGCTTGTGAGGAAATCGAGTCATCACTTTGATTGTTGTCTCCAACAGAAATTATAAATGGTTTTAAATGATTGAATCAAATAAAGAGGCCGTACATAACCGTTGCTGAACACACGCGTTTTCAGCAACTTTTCGACTTTATTTATCTATGTATTTCCTTATAAGCAAAGGTAAAGATTATGAATAAAAATTGAAACAATACATTTCACTTCTATATTTTATTTTTTGGTGTTACCTTTTATATTACTTTATATACTTTACTTTGAAGTAAATGCTTCATTTTCATAAATGTTTTTTTTTTTACAGAGAAACATCCACCAGGGAGAAACTCATTTTCATTACCAGTACAGCACGTACTATGGCAAAGCGAGGACCAGAACCAGTTGACGATTTTAATTCTGTACTCAATCTTCAGACAAATACTTCACGACTACTTTTAATAGTAGCACCTTGTCATGCTTTCATTACAGTATGTCCTATATTAACCCACGAGTCATTTGTATAAGCTGTCCACCTACCTGAAATAAATATTACTGTATATATAATTGAATTTTACTTTTGTATCTAAATCTGGTATCTCGTAAGTACTTGTATACCATATTCACCTCTTTCAATAAGAATACTCTCCCGTTTCGTATCTTGGTCTTTTAAAGGTCTATACAATGAATATGTAAAGTTAGAAAGATCATCGTTTGCTGTAGACACTTGCAAGAACTGTGTTCAAAGTTGGCAGCTCTTGTCGCATAAAGTTTTCTCCATCATGCTATGATACGTATGCATTTGAGTATTTGCATATGTAAAATTATTGTTAGTTTTTCTTGGAACTTGCTTCTTCAATAGCGACAGTGAAAGCACTACATTTTTTTTGTCCCCAGTATAAATGTGACATAAATTGATTAAGTTGCATTTCTGATATATTGGGTTGGCGACAAAGTAATTGCCGATTTTCTTATACAAATCAAACCGGATTTTTTGTACGATTATGAACTTCTTTCAATAATGTATTTTCCATTTTGGTATGTGTAGTTCTTCTGCTGCAGCTGTATCCGTCGAAACCCTTAGATAAACGAAGTCTTTCATACATGATATAATGTATGAATCATCGCCCTCACAGTTTGCAGATATGGAACGTCTAGCTGTCAGATTATTTATTTAAAATGTCTTAAAATGATGATTATGTAAATATGGCGCATGTTGGGTTTGTATCGCGGACACTCTGTTGCCTGATCTGGCCAAAGAAATTCTCTACTGGATCTCGATTAAAATCACGTGGTCGAATGTACGTGATACCATTCGCCGCAATCTTACTGTATACCGCTTCCAATCCGTTTATAGCTATCGACCAATTTTTGGAAGATGGTGGAAGAATTCCTTCTTCGTGACCTCTTTTTTGAAAACACATGTTCCTTAGGTGAGCTTTGGATGTTCGCCAAAAATCGAAATGTTGAGAAGAATCACTCACCGCACATTTCAAAGGCTTACTTCTCCGAGGCTTCTAACTCGTTCGATTCACTGAATCGAAGAGATTGTCGAAAAAGTGTAATACTCGTGCAGTTTCTAAAGCAGACTTGTCCAGTATTAACCCATCCACTGCTCTTGCTCCTATAAATGAAAAACAGCCTGTTAATGTGTATGTGTGGCTTGAAGTAAAAGAAGCAATCATACCGATCCGTGTCATCAATTCCATGACCGATGCTACGGTATAACTAAATACACAGGTATAGCAGTAAACTCCCACTCACACAAATTAATTAATTATGCGGAACACAGCGTTTCGAGAGCACGTGGGCTCCCATTGTCAACCGTGTTACCGACTGAAAGTAAAAACTGTATCACACATGCAAATTATTTTCTACGCAGGCTCTAAAATTTCTAACGATATGACTATTTACAATCTACTAGGTGGCCTCATGTCTTTTACGGGGAAGGATGGACTGAAAGCGAACCGTATCATTTAACAGGGTCTATGGTAATAAATCCATCAAACTCGAGTGTGCAATTGGGGGTGGTTCTCTGTTCAATAAGTTTCCGTTCTTTTTCATATATACCGTTTCGTACGCGTCTAATTCTCTATACGAGTTCACGTTTTTAAGTAGTGTCAGATTTTTTAAATCAATCTTATGTCCGGATTTTACCATATGCTCTGCTACGCTTGATAGTTCAGGTTTGTCGAAACGATAGTGTCTAATATGTTCTTTGAACCTCGTTTCGATACTCCTTTTTGTTTGTCCAATATAAACTTTCTCACAATCATTGCATGCGATTTGGTATATTCCAGACTTTTTTATCATCTCCGGTTTATCTTTGGGATTCCCTAAGAGATTCTTTAAGTTGTTTTTTGACACAAAAGACACGTTCATGTTTAGTTGTCGGAAAATTTTACTTAACCCTTTTACTGTTGGGTGAAAAGGAAGAGTTATAAATTTCTTGTTACCGGTGTTTGTTGATGTCAAAGTCGTGGAATTTCTGATGTGTTGTTTGTATTGAACCTTCCTTAAAATACGGTCGACATCCATAGAAGAGAAACCATTGTACCTCGCTACATCTTTGATATACTTTAATTCTTTGTCATACCTGCTCTTGTTTAGGGGAAATCTGACGAGTCTATTGACCAGAAAACTAATCGCGGACATTTTTTGTTGTTCGCAATGGTGCGAATCAAACGTGATGAATCTGTTGGAATTAGTTTCTTTTCTGTAGATGTCTATTTCTAATTTATTATTATTGCGTATGACTAGAGTATCTAGAAACGGAAGGCGATTGTTCAGTTCTTCGTCGATAGTAAACTTGATCGTGGTAAATTTGAGTTAAGTTCTACTAGAAAATCTTGTATGTTCCTTTATTGGTATCAACCACCGCGAAAATATCATTTACGTACCTAAGCCAAATTCTCGGGAAATATTTGGTTTCTTTTTCAGGTTCGTTTCAAATTTGCTCCTGAAAAGGTTCGCAATAAAAGGAGATAAAGGATTACCCATCGCCGTGCCTTCCACCTGTTCGAACCATTTTCCGCCTATTTGAAAACAATTTTGTGACATGCATAATTTAGTTAACCTTTATATTCCGCGGTTTTCACATCATCTACGTTATTTAATTTCAAAATTCAATCAAATACTCCAGCGTTTCTGGAATTGGTACGCTTGGGAAAAGTGAACAAACGTCGAATGATACATGGACTTCCCATCTTTTAATTCAATATTTTCAATTTTATTTACAAAATCTACGGAGTTTTCTACACATAGGTTATCTACTTTATGGGGCAAGTTCTTATATTCATTCACTAGCCATTTGGACAATTTGTATGTTGGAGAATCAATGCCGGATCCTATAGGTCACATGGAATTACTTGGTTTGTGAATTTTTGGAAGACAATACATTTTTGGTAGGGTTTGAATTTGTTATTTTGAATTTCAGGTTATTATTGATTAAGTTGGGACAGTCCTTAATAGTATCTTTAGTGATTCTAATCATTGACGGTAGGGGGGTTTTCTTTAAATCTCTGTACGGTCCTGACGCTAACATAGTGTTGACGCAATTATAATAATCCGGTTTGTCCAGAATGACTATTTTTATTTCCTTTATCTGCTTTAAGATAAAAACAATTTTTATTTCTCAGACTTTTAATAATTCCTAAATTCCTCCTATCTTGGTCGCAATTTTTATCATTTTCTAAATTCCTAGAAATCTGAATTTTGCACGCGTTTCTAACGAAGTCTTTTGTAGCTACATCTAAGTTTCTAATGTTTGTTTCTATTGAGGCGATTGAATCCTCAACGGGGGATTTCGGTCCGCGAATACTATATCTTAATCCTTTATTTAGGAGGTTCATTTCGTCTTTATTAAAGGTCTCAGAAGATTGGTTGTACACGAGTGGTGTTCTCTCCATGACATTCACATTCTCCTTGCTTGACTTTTTTGGACAGAGTCGCCTAAATTTTTTATTAACAGTTACCATTTTTAATTTAAATTTCCTGTTAACGTGTTCGACGTTACGTCTTTGGAAATCACACCATTTTTGAAAATTGTTTTCGTCTAAATTCTTAGTTAATTTCAGGTGCAATGTGTATAATTCTATTTCTAATTTACTACGTTTGCCGTACTGGTATCTTATTTCATTTACTAGCCAATGTTTTCTGGCCGCTGTAATAACTTTCGATGGTTGTTTACAGTTACTCGAAGTGTTAACCTTCATGAATTTAGGAAAAACATTGTTCTTTTTACACCGTGTTAGAAATAAGATGTCTGCATGAATTAATGTAATCATACTACTTACCTTACTAAATCGGTCATTTCATTTTATAACTAAATACTTGTGCTGTACAGGATACCTTCATTTTACGGATTTTGTGAGGGGTGACATGGCCCTCTGTCAACTTAGGCATTGCCCTCAATTGGGTGGATTAGTTGTCGATTTGATATGCTGTACAAATATCCTTCCACTTGGCGGTCAAGTTCTGTCAATCTCTTCCAAATTAAATTATATCTTAATAAATTGTTTCGAATACCTTTCAGCAGATGTGGCGGATCATAAATGTGGATGATTTCATTCTTATCAATATTAAAAGTTTTCCGATTTTGATCATCAGTTTTGCCAACCAATCCGTTAATAGCGACCACATTGGATGCTCCTTGATCGTATACAGTCGCCACCACTTCTCTAGACCAATTTCTGTACATCTTCGTATAATTTTTATCGTTATCTGCAGCTGTCGGCTGCTGGTGCAAATCCTGCTGAAGCTGTAAAAGAGTGTTTCCAGTTTTTGGTAATTCCTTTCAGCATAAATACAAGGACATGGTCTGCAATTATTTTCCAAAGGCGGTATCCATAAAACCTTCAAATTCCTTTGTTTGCATATTTAAATTAATATGTGGCTCAATGTCCATCTCATCAAACAGGATGCAGGTACGGTGTCTGCTCTAACAGCTCAACAGTCTTCTGTAATGTATTTAAAAAACACTCATTTAATCCTGTCCGGATTGGAATATTTGATAATAGTGTTCTTAATGCCCTCTCGAAGGAAAAATAAATACTCTCGATAGGAAACGGTACCCGCGACAGCTTTGTTTTTGCAAGATAAGTCCCATCATTTTGTCATCTAGCGTGAATCTTCTACCTGGTGGCGGTGTTTCATTTGGCATTATTTGGTTTCGTAGAAATTTGGAAACCATGGGGTCCAAGTTAGCTGTAATTTCAGCTATTAGCTCTTCTTTTAATTGACGATGACGAAATTTCTCTGTACGACTATTAAACCGTAAAAATAATATATCAGTATCCACGATCAACCCCCAACTAAATGCTGCGGGTTGGACACGGTTTAGTTAGACTTTTCAACAAAGAAATTACTTCGGAAAAGGTTGCATAAATATACTGGTTCGCTGATGGTACTTATATGTTTTTCTTTGAATTGAGTGGGAAGTTTGCAAGGAATTGGAGAAATGAGAAAAGAACAATATAAAGAAATTTTAGAACAGTATATGATTTCATCTCCTATGTCCTTGGTCAGAGGTCAGTTTATTTTTTAGTTCAATAACGACTCTAAATATTTTTCGAAATTTTGCAAAAACCATTTGCAATTGGTACAAACAATACCAAAGTTGTGCCAAACTTTAATAAGACAGAAATGGACTTTGTGCGAAACTACAGTTTGACTGGATATGTACAACGTACTTTTATAATACAATCCCCTTCATTTTACGATCATAATTTTTGACAAATATGCATGTTTTTCTTTCTTGAAAAACCTGTTTTTTAAATTAAATCTTATCACAAATACCTCAAGGTAGTCTTAGACTTATGAGCGATAATCTAAACTATTTCAAATTTACACCTAATTTATGGAAAAAACTAACCTTCATGAGTCCATAGTCGACAAAACTGTTCCCGTTGCTGTGAGTATCTAAACCACACACAATTTTTACTGTATACAATTTGCATTTGATTGTATATCTTCTCAAAGGAAATAAATTATACCTACATACATTTACAGTATTTTAAATCACGCTTGTTGTTTATGCTGCGTACCTTTAATTTACTAATATCCACTTATATTTTAATATGGGTAATTTGTTTGGAGTTCTTACTACATGGACATAATTCCTGAAAACAATTCTAAATATAATACAGAGGAAGTGAATAATAAGATCTCACCAAGGTTATTACTAGCATATCTTTATAATTCACGGTATCGCAGCAAACTCTTTGTAATATTGCTAGCGAAAATACGTGGTTGTGAAGTAATTTAACCTCATCGAAGCTACCATTTTTATACCTTATTAAAGCCAATCATTTATTTACATATGAAATATGTTACTAATAAGTGAAAGTTGAATAGATTTACTCCTATATTTATATACATTGGGCATGTTAATAACAAAAGCATATATCTATATAATATATGAAAGGGGTCAAATGTGTAAAATTTCGTGCTCTTTGAAGGCCACTGACAGGATACACCAATTGTCAATGCAATGCTGTACCACTATTCCCAGGCACGCGCCCGCAATATTGGTGGTCCCTAAGTTCTAGAAAGAAATATTAAGAATGTTACTGACATTTTTGCAACTAAATCAATTTGTACGAGGACTTCGTCAGTCGCGTTTTCTTAATTTTTCCAAGTGAATGTTTCCAACTTACATTGTGCTTACCTTGTAATGAGATCTTGCACCGAACTGCGGGTGTAGCCGTACACTAGGGTGACAGAATAAAATAGACACCTACTAATTAAAAAAAAGATTCTATTCTCGTTATATAAACAAAATATTTTAAAATTTTTAAATTAGACTAATATTTTGTCGATCCACCTTTACTTGCGTGAAGTGCTGCGAGTCGTCGTGGCATAGAATCTATTAAATGATTAATGGTGTCTTCTGGAATATTTAACCACTCTTCTGTAACAGCTGCCACGAGTTCTTCCTTATTGCTGGGTTTTCGGGGTCGTTTCGCCATATTTGTCTGGATTATGTGCCAAACATTCTCTATCGGATTCATGTCTGGTGATTGGCCTGGTCATGGTAAAATCCGAATCCCCTGTTCCTCTTTCCATGTGGTTGTTGATCTTGCTATGTGGTAGGGTGCTCCATCCTCCATAAAAGTGGCGTCTTCTTTAGATAGTCCTTCTGTTAATATTTGGATATATTTTGCCGCATTTATATTTCCGTTGCAGATTACTAATTGCGATCTTCCACCATACCATATCGCGCCCAACACCATGATGTTCACACCGCCGTATTTTACCGTCTGATGCAAAAATTTGTCGTCCAGTTGCTGTGACGAACGTCTCCATACCCACGTACGACCACTATCACTGAATTGGCAGTATCTGCTTTCGTCTGAAAAAATGACAGACCGCCAAAACTCTTCGGGCTTCGTTCGCATTTCGATTGCCCAAGCCATTCGGCGCCGTTTTTGAAACGCCGTAAGGAGAGGTTTTTTTCTTTGCCACCCTTTCATACATCCCCACACTGCGGAGGTATCGCAGAACGGCGCGCTGACTTTTCTGTGAAGTTGCCGTAAGCTCAGCTGTACTTTTTCGCGGTTCTTTTAACACATTCCGCACAAGCACCCTTTTACTTCTTTCAGAAGGTCCGGCACGACCTGGTCTCGGCTCCACTGCTGTTTTTTTCCTTGCGTTTAAATTGTGTAATCACACGGTTAACTGTGGACAACGGAATATGTAGTTGTGGAAGCCATATCAAATAATTCCAAATCCAAACCTTCACCTGCTTTCGATTTGTTAGACTTCCATTTATTAAACAGATCAACAGAACTTTTGTTCACTCCATCAAAGTTTGATGGTGTAGTAGTACTTACTGCCATAGTTCTGCAATAATGATGATCCTGAAGTTCTGAAAATATATACAACCAATGTTAATGTTATATAAGCATCATAAGAAATTATATATTTGATTAGGAATCACATTGCTTTATTATTGCACAGTGAAGGGCTCCTATATGGAATATGCTTGCCTCATACCGCAGTCTTACGGCGAACTGTGGATGTGGCCAAACTTGTGGAAGCTACATGAAGTAATTCCAAATCCACGCGTTCGCCTGCTTTTGATTTATTAGACAGATTTACAAAACTTTCGCCTACTCAATCAGACTTTAATGCTGTGGCACTACTTCCAGACACACTTCTACAGCACTGGTGATCCCGTAGTTCTGAAAATATATACAAGTGATGTTATAATAATACAATAAACATAAGACATACATTATTTTGAGAATTGCATTGCTTCGATATTTGATACTGTAGATGTGCCCATTTTCCTTATGCTTACCTCCTACTGCAGTATTACACTAAACTGTGGTCGTAGTTATACTTGCGGAAGCTACATCAAACAAGTCCAACTCCATACGTTCACATGCTTTTGGTTTATTACACAGATCAACACAACTTCTGCCCACTCTAGCAGTGTATAATGCGGTGGCAGTACTTCCAGCCACTGCATAGTGGTGATTCCGAAGTTCTGAAAATATATATAACCGATATTAGAATATGAGCAACATAACATTACTTATTTTTTCTTGAGAATTTTATTGCTTTTACTATTTCATAGCGGAGGCTTCTTATTTTCATTATGCTTACCTCGAACTCAAGTCTGACACCATGGTGTAGCCATAGTTGTGGGAGCCGTTTCAAAGAATGCCAAATCCATGCGTTCACCTGCTTTTGATTTACTGCACAGATTTACAGGACTTCTGTCTACTCCATTAGAGATTAACGCTGTGGCAGAAGTAACATCTACACTTTTGCAGTAGTGGTGATCCCGGAGTTCTGAAAATATACACAAACGATATTATTGCAATATTAACAACATATCACACTACTGGTTTTTGAAAGACACATTTCCAAGTTTGGGTTTTCAACTTTCATTATGCACAGCGCCTACTGCACTTTTGCATCAATCTCCAAGCAGACATTGAACTTCTTTTGATTTATTAGACAGAGTAACACAACTTATTTCTACTTCATAGTAGTTGTGTGCTGTACCACTACATATTTCCAGTCGCACTTCTGCGATACTGGTAACCCCGAACTTGTTAGGACTGTATATAAACGATGTTACATTGGCAACTTAACACATTTTTCTTCGCTGTTTGCCAATCACATTGCTTTGTTATTGCATTCCTTTTGTATGGACTCGTCCCTGACACCTACATTTACTTACCAAAATTTGTTTCTACTATTGGCACAGGAAGTTAATGTGAAGGCATTGCACCTTTCTTCAAATACGTATTGCAGGCTCGATCCTCATCCCGGAAATGTACATCACATATTCGCTGAGATTTGTATACCCGCTAGGTGGCCTTCATGGATAAATTGCTATTCCCGCAAGCAGCTAGCCACGTAGGGAAGGATGCCATCCTCTGGGGTTTGGAAGACGATGGCGGGGCGAATGTTTATCATCACATCAACGAACGGCACATTTTGAGTGCACTATGCTGACCTAAAGCGAAGAAACCTCCAAAACACTTAAAAACTATGATGGATGATATTAACGCGAACTATTAATGCATGACTGCATTCTTCAAAACCACAGGTTATTTGTGTGAGTGCAGTAGCAGTCGAAAAATGTTTAAATAAAACCAAAAGCGACCACCACCACTCAAAGAGAAGCAACCCACAGAGAAGCGATAGACAACCCTCAGAGAAGCGATAGACAACACACTTTGAGGCAGGAATGGGAAAGAATGAGCCTCGCTTTCTTTGATTTTTCCGAGGTCGGAGTTGGCTCCTTTGCCTCTTCGTCGTGTGTGTCCTGGGTGTTCTTTGTTGTGTTCGGTCATCGGTGATGGTCTCCTGGGCTCAGATCCTCAGGTCCATTTCTTTTTCTTCCTTAGAAGATCCGGGTTGTCGTCCGTTTTCCGCTTCAGTCCGCGTAGTCCTTGAAATCTTGCGTTCTCTCCTCTTGTCCTGATGGCTGCTCGGAGCGCAGGGTTGGTGTGCGTCGTCATCTTCTCGTATGTCCCGTGGGCTCTTCTTGCTGCTATATCTTCTAGGAACTCCAGATGCAGTTCCTGGAAGAGGCGATTTGTAGGCAGGTACTTGGAGGCCTGTACCGCCCGTCTGACGATCCCGTTGATCCTGGATTGCACCGTCCTCTTGGCGTGGGAGTCGAACTGGTGCCATACCTCTCCCGCGTAGGTTGCCGTTGGTATTATGATGGTCTTGATGATCCTCGTCGTATTCTTGATGTCCAGCTTGCTTCTTCCGTTCAGCAGTGGATAGAGAGCTCCTGCTGCTTGTCCTATTCTCCTGCTGAGTTCGTTGGCGTGGGTGCGATAAGTTAGCCTCTCGTCCAAGGTGACTCCTAGGTATTTGGCTTCTTTCTTCCATGGAATTTCGTGTCCCTCGATGGTGACCGGTTCCGGCAGGTTGAATCTTCTGTGGTTCCTGAAGTGGACCGCCAGGGATTTCGTTGGGTTGATCCTAATCCTCCATGTCCTGAAGTAGTCCGTTAGGGTGTCGATGTCCTCTTGCATCCTCTTGGTCAAGTGCTTCTTGTTCCGGCTGCTGAAGTAGATGGCAGTGTCGTCCGCGAATTGCGCTATCTGCGAGTGTTGGGGTGTGGGGATGTCCGCCATGTAGATGTTGAATAGATGCGGGCCCAGGACTGATCCTTGGGGTACTCCCACTCTAATCTTCCTCGTGGTTGACGTGGTGTCTTCTACTGCTACGTGAAAGCTCCTGTCCGTGAGGTAGCTCTTCACGACGCTGATGATGGGGTTCGGCAGCTTGGCTTCTACCATCTTGTGGATCAACCCGGCGTGCCATACTCTGTCGAAGGCCTTCTCGATGTCCAAGAAGACTGCACCTGTGGGAACAGAGATATTTAACTTACCTGTGATGTGCTCCGTGATTCTGACCAGTTGCTGCGTAGTGGAGTGCTTTTCCCTGAATCCTAGCTGATGTTGGGGTATCAGGTCCAGATCCTCCATAGTGTCCTTGAGTCTCGCCAGGATGACCCTTTCCACTACCTTGCTGACGGTTGACAGCAAGCTGATCGGCCTGTACTATGTGATTTCTTTCTTCGGTTTTCCGGGCTTCTTGATCATGATGATCCTGGCTTCTTTCCACGAGCTGGGGAAATGTCTGGTGATCAGTATGGCGTTGGTGATCTTCGTTATGGCTTCGATGCCCTCCGGTGGTAGGTTCTTCAGTGCTTCCGTTGTTACCTTGTCGTGTCCTGGCGCCTTTCTCCTTTTCAGTCCCTTTATGATTTCTTCTATTTCCTTTTCCGTTGCTTGCTCCGGTTGGTCCTCTTCGACGTTTCGTTCACTGAACTCCTGATCCTCGATTTCCTGGTGGAATTCCTGGAGGGCTGCCGTTGTTGGGTTGGGAGAGAACGTTAGCTCTAACGCGTCCGCAAAGGCTTCCGCCTTTTCTGGAGCTGTTTGAGCCGTCCTCGTTCCTACGTTCATGGGGGGGAGTTTCCATTCCTTCTTCGGCTTGACGAGCGCCGCTGTCATCTTCCATAAGAGCTGGTCATTTTCTGTGAAGCTTTCCAGTTTCCTGTCCCACTGGTCGTTGTAATGGGCCTGTAGGTCTTCCTTTACTTCTGCGGTGATCCGGTTGAGCTTGGTCTTGACGTCCGGGTGTAGGGTTCTCTTGTACTCCTTCACCAGTTTCTTCTTCTTCGCTATCTTTTCCCTGATTTCTTGCGGTATTTTCTTGCTTCTGTCCTTGGCTGGGTCGATTCTTCTGGTAGCTGCTTCTTTTGCTTTGGCGATGTCCTCTTGTAATTGATGAACCATCTCTTCGATGTCTTCTTTTCTTCCAATGATCACGGGTCTGATCACCGCTTCTTGCTTGAACTTTTTCCAGTTGGTGATGAATCGTTCGTTTCCCCTTTCTTCCGGGTCGTAGTCGATTCTTGCCAGGATTGGGAGGTGGTCCGAAGAAGGGTCGTGTAGCACTTCCAGGGAGATTTGGGCGGTGAGGTTCTTGACAACTGCAATATCAAGAACATCAGTGGTGTTACTTACCTCATGGATGTGGGTTGGCTCGTCGGGTCCGATAACCAGTAGGTCCATTTCTTGCGCGAAAGCGGCGAGGGCAACTCCCTTGGCGTTTCCGCATCTTGAATTCCATTCCGTGTTCTTGGCGTTCAGATCCCCCATCAGGATCGTGGCGGCGTTCGATTGAAAGATGTCCTGCAGCTCCGTCTTCTCCATGGTCTTGCCCGGGGGAAGGTACGCTGCGAAGATTCTCAGTGGTCCGCTCCTGGTGTTGATTTGCACTCCAGTGGTTTCCATGTTTTCGTGTCCTAGATCCTGCAGTAGGTCGTGTGCGATGTGGTGCTTTATTAGGATGGCCGTTCCTCCTCCTTTTCCATCCTTCCTGTCCATGCGGTAGACGGAGTATCCTTGAATCTTGAAGGAATTTTGGGGCTTCAAGAAGGTCTCTCCTAGCAGGATGATGTCCAGCTCCTTTTCCGTTGCGAAGGCGGCTATTTCGTTCTTCTTGTTCCTGACGATTTCCATTCTTCTTCGCTGTACTGCCATTTACTTGTTCCTGAAAAGTTTGCTAATTTCTTCCGTTTGGTTTAGAAATTCCAGCTTCTGGGCTGTTGTAGCTCCGGTGTTATTGAGGGTGAGCAGCATCTTTCCTAGGATTAATGCTAGCTCATCCTCCCTGGTGTTTGTTGGTTTAGCCGTCTTCGGGTCTTCTTTCTTTTGTGTTTTGGGCAAGCTTGGGAAGCTTGTCGTTGCCGGTGGTGATTTCGGGGCCTCTTGCTTCCTGTTCCACGGGTTGGTCTTCGGAGCAGGCGCTTCCTGTTTCTTGGTTCCGATGGTGGGGTTGTTTGGATTCTTCTTGCAGCTGATCGCTGTGGAGAGGTGTTCTCCTCCGCAGTTGGCGCATTTGGGCGGCTTGGTTTTTGGTTTCTCGCATAAGTGCGTGGAGTGATCTTCACCGCACTTCATGCATTTGTATCCAATGTGGCAGTTCCTTTGGACGTGTCCGAAGAGCTGGCATCGGTGGCATTGGATAACGCCGGTTTTTGTCTTCAGGGGTTCCACCTGAGTGGCAAGTCCACATACTTGCCGCAGCTCGTAGATGGATTTGTACTCCTTGGACAGTTCTACCAACACCAACGGAGCTGGTCGTCCGTTTTTCCCGTTCATTCGGGTTACCTTATCTGCTGGATATCCCTTTGACTGTAGGTCCTCGGTTATTTCCTTTTCAGTTATTTCTTGGGTGATTCCTCTTAGCACCACCTTCAGTTTTTTTTCACTGCTTAGTTGGTAGGTGAAGAATTGGTATCCTTCTTTTTCCAGTAGATGGACCAGTTTTCTGTAGTCCTCTTCTGCGGCCGGGTCGATCTGGATTCCTGCGTTTACTAGCTTGCATTTTGTCGTGGTTATTTTCGCCTGGCTCATTTTTTGGCTGATCTTAGTCCATTTTTCCTTGTCCTTCAGGAAGATCGGTGCAATTTTCGGTTTCTTCGGTTCTTCTTGTCCCTTGGTTATTGTTCTTTTCTCGCTTCTGCGTTGTTCCCTGTGGATTTTAGGTTTTTTAAAACTTACCTGTTCTCTTTCTTCGTCATTTTCGTGTTCTGGTTCCGCGGTTTCTCCTAGTTTTTCATATCCGTTGGTTAATTCCAGTTTTCTTTCTTCCTTTTCGAATTTCCTTTTCGTTACTTTGGCCGGCATTGTAAATTCTTCCTCCATTTTTTCCGGTGCTGCATCTTTGGGTCCCTCTGCGGTTTTTTTCTTTATTATTTCTTGGATTCCCTCCAAGATCAGCAGTAAATCGCTGCAAGATCAGCAGTAAATCGCTGACGGGGAGATCCTCGAATTTCGTAGTGGCCATGTCGGGCACGTGGCCGCCGTTCCTGAATTCTCGATCCGTAACGTGTGTTAATAAACACAATGTTAGTTGACACGCACCGAAAAACAGAGTTTTCGGTTTGTAGTCGCTCGTTTTGATTGGAAAAAAAAATGAAAAGAAGGCAACGGTAACTCGGCGTGCTAACCACGCTAGAGGCGAATACCTTCTATAAAGAATGAGCCATAGACAATTTCAAATATATATAACAAATAGTTACCATTACTACCATCATTGCTGATCTAAAATCACGAAAAAAAAATGAATAGGCCTTTCTTACAGAGATGCCCCCTATTAACCTGTTATCAAACGTTGCATTTTTGACATCCACTGTCGAAAGCGTTTTGACGTCCGCTGCCAAAAACCTCTTGGCAGTAAAAAGTGTTTCAGACGCTCCCATTTAAGCGCCCAAGCCATGTTTACTTCTGTGTGACATAGAGTATAGTAGCAGTAAAGACGAATAAAAGGAAATATTCAAAATAGTATTACAGTAGAAAAAAAAACATACTTGAAATAAACATACAAAAGTAATTATGAATATTTTATTGAAATATATTGGATACCTAAACAAATGTAAGCATGTCAATATAAAGAAATGTTTAAAACTATCCAAATACATGTGTATTTATACCATTTTACATATGAGTATTAGTGAAAATAGTACCTATCGTTTCGACAAGACTCTAAGTAAATATTAATCATGAATGCCAATGTGGTAATTATATTTACAGTGATAGGTTGATGTCTCAATTATATTTTAGATTTCCTCTACTTACCTTCATTGTATTTTTTAAAGGCTATTTCTTATGTTATCGTGGATATTCCTACTGTCTACTCCGTTCAACATATTATTTTTTATCCATGTATGTAAGTAAAAAACTATCAGCGTTTCTATAGAAATTTGAAATAGATTGTGTTATGAACAATTAAAGTGATGAGTTGTCAAGTTATTTAATTTCTGCACTAATATCTGAAAAAATGATTTAACACATGGGCTGAAAAGTCCCGGGCCTAACAAAGAAAACACCGTTTTTTTTGGTTCAAAATTAGCTTTATTCATCAACGTAATCTCCATCAAGAGCAACGCAATCATTCCAGCGCGGCTCTAACATTTCAATACCACTTTTGTAGAACGATTTATCTTTTGCCTCAAAATAGGCCACAGTTTCAGCGATAACTTCTTCATTCGTGCGAAATTTCTTACCGGCGAGCATTTTTTGAGGTCTGCGAACAGCCAGTAGTCGCTGGAAACCAAATCTGGCGAATACGGTGGATGTGAAAGCAATTCGAAGTTCAATTCATGTAGTTTTGCGATTGTTTTGATTGACTTGTGACACGGTGCGTTGTCTTGATGAAACAAAGTTTTTTTCTTTGCCATATGCGGTCGTTTCTTTGCAATTTCGGCCTTCAAACGCTCCAATAACACTATACAATATTCACTGTTGATGGTATTTCCTTTCTCAAGATAGTCGATGAATATTACACCTCGCACATCCCAAACTACCGAGGCCATAACCTTTCCAGCCGATTGTTGTGCTTTCGGGCGCTTTGGACGAGGTTCACCAGTTGCTGTCCACTCAGATGACAATCGTTTTGATTCCGGAGTAAAGTGATGGATCCATGTTTTATCCATTGTCACATATCGACGCAAAAATTCCGGTTTGTTACGTTTAAACATGGCCAAACACTGCTCAGAATCTTCAACACGTTCTTGTTTTTGGTCAACAGTGAGCAAACGCGGCACCCACTTTGAACAGAGCTTTCTCATAGTCAAATGCTCATGCAAAATAAGGCCAATACGTTCTTTTGATATCTTTACGATGTCAGCTAACTCACGCAACTTCACTTTTCGATCATTCAAAACGATTTTGTGGATTTTTTTGATGTCTTCTGGTGTTACCGCCTCATTTGGACGTCCACTGCGTTCTGCATTATCGGTGTCTCTACGACCACGTTTGAAGTCAGCAAACCAACGTTTTATTGTTGTTTTTGATGGAGCGGAGTTCCCATAACACTTTTCAAGCCATTGCTTCGCTTGAATGGTATTTTTTCCCACCAAGAAGAAGTGTAAAATTAAAACACGAAATTGTTTTTGATCCATTGTTTTGAAAATAACAAAAGTAGCGTGACTCTTAGCACAATAACTCACAAACTAATGAATAGAATATCGTGAAATATTAACAGCTGTCTTTTGAAGGTTAGTACTAACTGAGAGAAAGGTGACTGCAATAAAACTACTTTTCAGCCCATGTGTTATTTATATTTATCCTTTCTAAAATTACCTATTTCTTTCCTTAATGTACGCCGAACAGTATAGTACCCCATACAGTTCCAAATGTCTTTAATTATCTAGATCTAGGAGATTCGTGGGGTAATAGGCTGGTTGACAAATAAAAGACGTTGAAGAAGCTTGGGATTGTCAGAAAATGATTTTATAACCTTCACATCATTGATAACAGTGTTTTGTGTGAAGGGTAAGGTGTCTAATTTTCAAATGGAATTTTACAACAAAATACCAACATTGTATTCTTTATTTTTTTCGTAATTTTATACAAATGGGATGTTCAGCGATCAGTGTAGTGTCCCATACAATTCCAAATGTCTACTTATGTAGGCGATGCCTCGCATATTATGTTGGTTTACAAATAAGAAATGTTAGGATTGTCAAAAAATAACTTTAACCTTCATTTCATCGATAACAGAGTTTTGTGTGGAGGGTATGGTATGTAATTCCTTGGGACTTTTATTACAAAAGTACCAAAACTAAATAGTGGAAGTTTCTCGTAATCTTATAAATGCGACCTCTCTACGTAGTGAGCGTGTGTGGATAGAGTTCCATAGTCACCAACCCAGAACGCAATGAACAAAATTTATCTGGTCTAGATTCTATATAACCGCTTATGTACCAGGTTTCCATACCTTGAAGGAAATATGTCGAACATTTGCATACTATCTTATCACTGCGAAAGGGGCGGAAGAAAATATAAGTTAAGTTAATATTAGTTACTTATCTTGTCAAAATTTATTTATTCCTTTCCTTAATCTTCACCGAACAGAATAGTATCCCTTACAATTCGACATGTCTTTAATTATCTAGGATACTTCGGGTACTAGCTTGGTACACAACCAAAAGATGTTGTTAGCGTCCAATTGGTTTATTGGACTGATTGCCGGTGAACTGCTGGGTAGGTTTAGTAAATTAAACTCAGAGTCTGTTTAATACATATATTAACGAAATCATAAGAAGTACAAGTCTATGCGTATACAATAGTAATACTGCGTTCTAACCACCAATAATATTATGTGTATATGTGTATGTATATGCTTGAATATGTTTGTTATCGCTTTAGTAAATGTTTGCTATGCGCGTGCATACGTATATTTATTTGTATTAGGAACCCACTAATACTTTTGTCTAGGAGCTGGAAGATCCAGTAGGGTGATTGTGGCGATTAATAGTCGGTCCACGTCTGTCGCAAATGCGACTCAACTCTCGACTACCCAGGTCTTCCTTAAATATTAAGCTTTGCATCAATGTACATGTAATATGAGTCCGAAGACTTTGGTTTGCCGCAATGGGCGTTAATGTTTCTTACTATACCTACGCTTTGGTAGGATAGGCTTCGAACAATGTGCATAAGAGTCCGAAGACTTTGGTTTGCCGCAACGGGCGTTAATGTTTATTACTATACCTACGCTTTGGTAGGATAGGCTTCGAACAATGTGCGTAAGAGTCCGAAAACTTTGCTTTGCCTCAATGGGCGTATAATGTTTATTGCTGTACCTACGCTTTGGTAGGATACTTGCTCCTTTGCCACAACCCCCATATTATAGGGAGAAAACCTTAAACCACCAATCGTGCCAAGGGATGATTATATACGGGCCGTCTACTATCTGCGACGGATAGCTAACCCGTGCATGCGCCGAGTCTGACGTGGTCGACGAATGAGCTGCGACAGATTGGCAGTCGTACTGTTGTGATTCTCGCGATGTGAATGTTGCTATGGCAACTGTATACGTACAAGGCGTGCTGTCACAAGGCGCAGAGATAAATTCTGCAGCAACAGCGCGCTAATATAATATATATATTATAAAGGTATTTGAGGCGATTTCTTTTACGCTAAGGTATTTTGGTAAGCATATACATATACAGATTGAGGTAAATTTATAAAATAATATATACAATATAAGAACATAGAAAGCATTACAAAATATTGATTTAAAAGATACATAAATGTAAACATATGAATATAAAAAGAATAAAACATTTACGATGAATTAGAGTTCGTAACAGATGTCATCTATGTGTTAGGCCCGGGACTTTTCAGCCCATGTGTTAGTTTAGTACTTGGGCACATATTTTACACAATATTTTAGAACTTCCATACACTCATTGAACAATTGTTATGATTGTGGGTTCGGCGACTTAATAATTTATTTCGCACATGCGACATCTCTTTAATTGAAATACCATGTTGTTCCTCTTCGTCGGATATCAAATTTCTCTTGCATTCCATTCCATGACACACGGCTGTTAATATTTTTTTTGGCCACGTAACCCGCAACCTACGCATGTATTTGAAACACTCCGGTGGATGGTTCCGCCGAGATAGGAAATGTTTTTGTTTCATCTTCAAAATGGGACAGAGCCTCTATCCCTTCTTCTATAATATCCGGAGTATTAACGTAATGTTGTAATGAAATCAAAGCCCCATCGTTCTCTTCCTCGCAATTACCACAAGGAGAGTGGCTAGATATGAAATTTGTATTTATGAGTCTTTTGAAAGAATTTACGAAGACAGTGCATGTAAGGTTGATATTTCTGACTGTATGGCGTCTTATATTGCCGAAAAAATTCTCCACGTGATCTTGGTTGAAATTTCGAACGCAGACATATTCAAAGCCTAAATTCTGGAGTCTCGCTTACAAATATTTAGCGTCATTCCAAAACTCAAGATATGCGGAATGGGAAGACAGCATGTCTCTGTGATTTTCCATGTGTAGCAGTGTGTGCTGATCAATTGAAACTACCGAATAACGAACCGATAAATGAAACGAAATCAGCAGTGTCTAGGGCCTCCTCTGACAACTTCTAGAAGATATTTCCTGCAATTAATATTGCATATTAATTATTTTTATTATTTATATTTTCGTACAAGATTTATTGATTTGTGGCAATTCATAATAATTTTTTCTAATTAAATTATGTATGTAGATAACTCCGAATCTTCAGTGGAATAGTCACTTGAATCATCGCTATCAGAATGCTCGCCAATATGGATTAATAATTCCTCTATTTGTTTTTTTTAATGCTGGTTCTATGCTTCTATATTGTTCTTCCGCTTTCTTTGAGTGTTCACACCGTACTTGCTAGTCCTTTGAAAACGTATTAAAAACTCCGTTATACAATTTCCTCACTTGACGATTGATTGCAAGAACTGTGTGGATGTACAATTCACAGGTATAGCAGTAAACTCCACTTACACAAATTTATTAATTATGCGGAACGCAGCGTTTCGAGAGCACGTGAGCTCTCATTGTCAACCGTGTTACCGACTGAATGTAAAAACTGTATCACACACGCAAATTATTTTCTACGCAGGCTCTACAATTTCTAAAACATATGACTATTTACAATCTACTCGGTGGTCTAATGTCTATTTTCTAGGAAGGATGGACCAAAAGCGAACCGTATCTTTAACAGGGCCTATGGTAATAAATCAATCAGACTCGAGTGTGCAATTGAGGGTAGTTCTCTATTCAATAATTTTCCGTTCTTTTTCATACATGTTTCGTACGCGTGAAATTCTCTATACGAGTTTACGTTTTTAAGTAGTGTAAGATTTTTTAAATCAATCTTATGTCCGGATTTGACCATATACTCTGCTACGCTTGATAGTTCTGGTTTGTCGAAACGATAGTGTCAATATGTTCTTTGAACCTCGTTTCAATACTCCTTTTTGTTTGTCCAATATAAACTTTCTCACAATCATTGCATGCGATTTGGTATATTCCAGACCTTTTTATCATCTCCGGTTTATCCCTAAGAGATTCCCTAAGAGATTCTTTAAGTTGTTTTTTGATACAAAAGACACGTTCATATTTAGTTGTCGGAAAATTTTACTTAACCCTTTTACTGTTGGGTGAAAAGGAAGAGTTATAAATTTCTTATTACCGGTGTTTGTTGATGTCAAGGTCGTGGAATTTCTGATGTGTAGTTTGTGTATATGGCGGAAATGAGAATAGAATTTGCTTTTCTTATGTAATGGTATATTTACGTGTACGAGATCAGAGTCTATAGATAATACAAGTGTTGTTTGTATTGGACCTTCCTTAAAATACGGTCGACATCCATAGAAGAGAAACCATTGTACCTCGCTACATCTTTGATATACTTTAATTCTTTGTCGTACCTTGCCTTGCGGAACTTGCCCGCGTGCCTCTCCTCCGGTGGCAGAGTAGTGTACCTTAAAACCCGAAGGCATCCCGCATATGCCATTGTTTATTACGCACGGCTCTTGAACGATTACGACACTAATCTTTCAATCTTTCTAATTCTTGACGGTACGTTTACCGTCTCGGGGCGTGGCGTAAAATCTGAAGACCTTAAAGTCCTCTTTAACCTTCTCGCCGTTTTCATACACGCTCTCTATGCTTTCATTTTGTTGCCGAATGCATTCCGCTACCTTGTCCGCTGTTAGCCCCTCATCCAAACCATAGACGCATACCACCGGATTATTTTTCTTAATCTCCCTTACCTTCGCGTCCTGCATCTTCTCGGCGACCGAGATGCGCAGCTTTTCAGCGTCCTTCTTTGAGCTGCATTCAACGAATACAGCACCATCTCTCCCCTTTTTGACACCCCGTACCCCGATTTTATTGGCGACCACATCCACTTTTTCCGCCAGCTGCTTCTTGGTGTACTCGCTGGTTTGTTTCTCGCCAGGCTGTACCGCGACCGTGACGCTGCTGCGCTTCAGCCTGTCCGCGTACGTTTGCCGGGGGTTGGCCGGTGCTGGCGTGGGCTCGGCGGTTGCCCTTTTCTCCGCAGCCGAGCGGACCTCCCTAAGAATGCCGTTCTGCTCCCCAAACAGCTGGTTAATTTCGCAAACCATGTCACGAAGTCTTTTCCTGTCCTCGACTTTAAGGGTCTCGGACTTTACTGGAACGAGCTCCAGTATCGCGTTCGTCAATACTCGTACCCGCTTTAGGCACACCTCTTCCGGTGTACCGATAACGCTATCGATGCTGCCGCTCCTTTCTCTACCATGCATGGATTGCTGGCATGCCGTAATTACCGCGTCGTTAATTCTTTTCGCGATTGTTTCAATTTCCCGAGTGCGCGTGCTGTTATCAATTTCCTCGATGAGCCCAGCAGTCGCCGTCGAGAACGCGTTCCCGAACATTTCCCAGTCAGCTTTTTTGGCGCAGAAACCCCTTTTTACCGTTTGCCGCTGTTCAATGTTATTACCATTATTAATGTCGAACCGAATAAACTTATGGTCCGACAGCGTTTCGTCTTCGCTAAGAGACCATTCGCTAGTCATCCCATATGCTCTAAAATTAACCGCGGTGAAGTCGATAAAACTACTCCCTTGATGCCCTACAAACGTCGGTTCTTCGTTGTTGTTTAGGACAACAAACGAATAATTTTCTAGAAACGTTTCTAATTCGCGACCGCGCCAATCTTCCGTGGGGCTATTCCACAACCCACTTTTACTATTCGCGTCAAGGCCCATAATTACCGCACTAGTATCTATACTTAATTTACTAAACGCATTCCTAAGCTTAATGATGTTTGCTTGGATTCGCTTGCGTGCCTTCCCTCCGGGGGTAAATAACAAGAAATTACAATTACGTTTAATCCCCTGTCATTAGAAATGCTTACGCAAACAACATTATTACCGCTCTTCAGTTAACGTAATTCCTCAAAGCTCATTATCGGTAATGACAACATCTGCCCTAATTGGTTTCGAATCATCGATGCAATTAAAGTAATGCGTTTTAAAATTAGCCGGTAATCCGCAAATACGATTATTAATGATATATGGTTCCTGTACGATAACGATGCTAATTTTTTCCCGAATTACGCGTTCGACTAAACATGCAGTCGCCCGCCTACCGTGACCTAAATTAATTTGCGCGCATTTAATTTTCCCCTTGCCCGAAAAACTATCATTGGCATAATTATCCATTAATACTTTGTGCGTTTGCGCTCCTCCTCCAAGAGCCGTTTCCGCGCCGGGCAAGTCTGCGAATACGCCTCGCGCTTAACGTCGAGGCCCTGGTATTTTCGTACGTTGGCAAACGGCGCATTTTGCCTCTTTGGCCTTACAATCTTTTAGATCGTGAACTCCCGCGCACTTCTTACACGTTAACTCGCCCTTGCACTCCTTCGATTTGTGCCCTACCTTAAGGCATTTGAAACAATATAGTACGTACTATAGTCCTTAACTGCGCAAACTCGCCACATAACCTTAATTTTCCCGCTAATGAGAATGCTCCTCAGCTTAGGGCTGGCAGAGCACACCACATTTTTTACCGCGCGCTTATTATCTTTAGGCGTCGCGAAAAGCCTAAAGATCTTAAAATCCTCCCGCATCTCTTCCCCGTTTTCATACGCGTTTTCTACACTTTCATTCTGTTGTCTCACGCATTCGGAGACCTATTCCGCTGTTAACGCCGCATCTACGCCGTAGATACATACGACGGGGTTAGATTTCTTCATTTCGCGCGCCTTCGCCTGCATCTTCTCGGACTTCCGCGTTGTGGAGCATTCTTCCTATATTCTTTCTTTACTTTCTGTCTTTCTCTTCTCTTCTCCCTCCCCTCTTCCTCTTCTCTTTCTTCTCCTTTACTGTCCCCTTTGCTTTTCGATTTCCAGCCTCCTCTGGTATTGGGGACAGTTAAAGTCCATTGCCGAATGCGCCCTGGGTGTAGCTCCTACCCTCTTGCACATTGGGCAATCCCGTTTCTTTTCCTTACACTCTCCGCTTCTATGCTCCCCTCCGCATTGGGCGCATACCTCCTTACCTTTGCAGTTCCTGCTGGTATGTCCGTAGCCGCAGCACTTGAAACATCTTACCACGTATACCCAGTCCTCCACATAGACCGATATTAGGTTTAGGACGACCTGGCCTCCGCAGTCGTTCTTAAGCGCCGCGTAGACCTCCTCGCCTACTTCGACGATCCAGTTCTCCTTCCTCTCATTCCTACACTTCCTTACCTCTACCGGCCTCATCCCTTCTTTAAACCTTTCCTCCGTTAGCACCTTCCGTATCGCTCCGTTCTGCTCCCATATCGCCTGCTTGTGTCCCTTGTCGACACCGGTGAAGTTCACCCTCTTGCCCCTTCTGGTAGGCTTGTCTGCCGTGAGACTGTCCATACTTCCTATCCTCTTCCTTAGCTTCTCCTTCTGTTCCGCGTTCCTACTTTCCACCAGTAGGTCGCCTTTCCCCACGTATTTGAAGCTTCCTATCTCCTCCACTGGAAGACTCTGCGCCAGCTTCTTTCTAATCTCCGCGGCGTCTTCTTCCTTCTTACTTTTTACTATCACGACGTGCTGCTTCTCGGCGCTAATCCCCGTCGTACGTCTTCCTTCCTCTCTCCTTTCCCGTATTGCTTCTCTCCGTCTTCCCATTCCTTTTGCTTCCTCCAACCTCCTCCCTCTCCCCCTCTTCGGCTGCTCTTTTTCCCTGCCCTTTTCCTTGTTCCCTCTTTGTACCTTCTCCTTGCGCCCTCTTACCTTTCTCTTCCCCCCCTTCTTTCGCCATCCTTGCCATTTCCACCTTCAGTTCCGCCAGCTCTTCCACCAGGCGGCACTTCTCCGACATCAATGTCCTTTCTATCGTCCTGCTTTCCTTCAGGACCCGGACCATTTGCTCGGCTACGACGTCGCAGCCGTCCCTTATTGCTTGCTGGTTCGCCCTGGTGAACGAGAGTTTTCCGTTCACCTCCCTGCTGCTGTTGTCCTTAATTCGGCCCAATTCCTGCATCACCAGGTCGATGGGGTCCCCTTCCAACGCGCTGGCCCCGGTCGACTTCCTTTCGATGCTTACTTCCGGTTCTTCCTGCGTCGTCATCTTCCTGGTCTTCTTTACATCCTCTCCCTTTTCTTTCTCCGGTGTCTTCACCGCCCTGCTCAACCGTCTCGTTGGCAGCTTTCCCTCCATCCTATACTGCACCTACTTACACCTAAAACAACCAAAAAAAAAAGAATTTCAGAGGAAAAACTTTATGTTTAACCCTCGTATATTCACGTCGCACACCCCTTTCTGTGACGACGGCTCGATTCCAAAAAAAAAAAACTTTATTCAGCCCTCGTATATCACGTCGCACACCCCTTTCAGTGTCGATGACTCGTTTCTAAAATTTACCTGCAAGAACAAAAACACAAATTTCTGGAAAAAAAACTTTTAAGTTAGCCCTCGTATATTCGATCGTCGCAGACCCACTCAGTGACGTCGGCTCAATTCCAGGAATTTCACCTACGTCAACGGGCAAGTAAGGTGGCCGCAAGATGGCCGCCTCACCACGTGCTCTTCCCTAATCTATCTATATTAACGCAATCCTATATTAAATTTGGTTTTCACCTACCTTATTCGCTTCCTCGTGCCCTAGTCTACTTTTGCCCTGAAAATATTTTCCTATCTACTCCTATTACTACACTATGGCTTACCCGCCGATATGGCCGTATCGCCACGTGCTTTTATAATTAATTTACACTATTTCTACGATCTTTACGATTTCTGCGTTGCCGCTGGCCTCGGTCGATCGCCCACACACTCTTTCACACACTAAGCACAATATTTTTTCCAAATATCAATAAATACCGATCAATTTTTGTCAAATGCCAGGAGCACGACCAAAACACGTCCGTACTCAACGAAGTGGGTAGGGACAGTGTCAGCGTAAGCGGACAGTCGAACAGGACGTGTCCTCCGCTCCGCAGTCGCAGTCCGCGCTGTCTCTTCGCCCTATCCGGTGGAGATAGACCCGGAAGTTGCGTACGCCCTCGCGTCTCCCGAACTCTACGTGCCCCCGCCCAGACCGGCGTTGCGTACAGCATCGCCGGTTCGATCGCGCCCTCGTAAATCGTTGCCGCCGCCCTACCGCTAAGTCCCCAAGTCACTTTTGCCGCCGCGCCTATCTTGTTGGTTAATTCTCTCGCTTTGCCCGTCCCGTGAAGTCTATAAAACTGCTTCCGCGGTGCCCTATAAATGTCGGTTCTTCGTTATTGTTCAACACGACCAACGAATTATCTTCGAGGACGGTTTCCAATTCACGACCGCGCCAGTCCTCCGTGGGGCTATTCCACAGAGTGCTCTTACTGTTCGCGTCCAACCCAATCACTACCGCACTACCACTCCCGTTTAATTCGCCGATGACGTTTCTCACCTTCGTGAGATTCTCGCGGAACTCGCCCGCGTGCCTCTCCTCCAGTGGCAGATACCCGGACACAACGATCAACTTGAGCCCCGAACCGTTGGAAACCTCGACGCTGACAAGATTGGCGTCGTTCTTGTCAGCGAGCGTAATTCCCCGGAGCCCCGCGTTCGCCACAACAACCGCCGCCATTACCGGTTTCAAGTTGTCCGCACTTTTAACGTAATGCACCTTAAAACCCGAAGGCATCCCGCATATGCCATTGTTTATTACGTACGGCTCTTGAATGATTACGACACTAATCTTCTCGCGCACTACCCGTTCGACGAGGCATTCCGTTGCCCGTCTACCGCGACCAAGGTTAATTTGCGCACACTTGTACACCACGCCATCCCGAGGACTGTTCCTGGGATGACTGTCCATTAATAATTGGTGCGTTTACGCTCCTCCTCCAGGAGCCGTTTTCTCGCCGGGCACGTCTGGGCGTAGGCCTCGTGCTTGACGTCCAGGCCGGGGATCCTGCTACGTTGGCACACCGCGCACTTGGTCTCAGTCACCTTACAGTCCTTGCGGTCGTGCGGTCCCGCGCACTTCTTGCAGGTTAATTCACCCTTGCATTCTTTCGCCTTGTGCCCCACCTTCAGGCACTTAAAACAATGAAGGACATTGCTGTAGTCCCTCACGGAGCACACTCGCCACATCACCTTAATTTTGCCCGCGAGCAACAGGCTTCTCAGCCTAGGGCTGACGAAGCACACCGCATTCTTGACGGTACATTTACCGTCTTGGGGCGTGGCGTAGAATCTGAAGACCTTGAAGTCTTCTTTCATCTTCTCGCCGGTTTCATAGATGCTCTCTATGGCTTCGTTCTGCTGCCGGATGCATTCCGCTACCTTCTCAGCCGTTAGCCCCTCATCCAGACCGTACACGCATACCACCGGATTGTTCTTCTTTATTTCCCTCACCTTAGCGTCCTGCATCTTCTCGGCCACCGAGATACGCAGTTTTTCCGCGTCCTTCTTTGAGCTGCATTCCACGAATACAGCTCCATCTCGCCCCTTTTTTACCCCCCGTACCCCGATTTTGTTGGCGACCACGTCAACTTTTTCGGCCAGCTGCCTCTTGGTGTCCTCGCTGGGCTGAACCGCAACCGTGGCGCTACTGCGCTTCAGCTTGTCCGCATACGTTTGCCGAGGGTTGGCAGGTGCTCGCGTGGGCTCGGCAGTTGCCCTTTTCTCCGCGGCCGAGCGGACCTCCTTGAGGATGCCGTTCTGCTCCCCAAACAGCTGGTTGATCTCGCAGACCATATCCCGAATCTTCTTCCTGTCCTCGACCTTAAGGGTCTCGGACTTTACTGGAACGAGCTCCAGTATCGCGTTCGTCAGTGTTCGCACCCGCTTTAGGCACACCTCTTCCCTTACGCGGTCTCTTTCGGACCCCATCGCGTTGCCGTTCGAATCCCCCGTATTCGAAGAAGAGAAAATTTTAAATACGCCCGGTTCTATAGGAATTTCAATAATTCGCCAATATCTCCGTTAATATTGCTCCTACGCGTTTAATTTTGCGCTCTCCTGTCAGTTAAGCCTTCACGAACTTTACCCGCTTAATCTAATTCCGCCGTCAAATCGACGCCCCGACGCGTCCCGTCGCCGCCGCGGCGCTCGACGTAAGAATCGACCCTCTCCCTCTACCTGAGCGCGCCAACCGCACCCGATCGATACCCCTGACGTCACTCGCACCTACGCTCGCGTCACTACCACGTCACACGCCTACCGGCAAGATGGCCGCCTCACCACGTGGTCGGCAAAAACTCTTAAATACTAGCGCAATCGCTAATTAAATAATGTCAATACTAATCTCGTCGTTTAATTCATGTCTTTATCCACCGTTTCTAGTGGATATTTTACGTCACCCACGCACATACGCCGCACGCGGTCAAGATGGCCGCCCTAGCACGTGGTCGGTAGAAATTACTTTTTACCCACGCAATCACTTGATTAAATAAAATTATACGCACCTATGTGTGTTCCTGGCGATTTTATGCACCTATTCCCCGTGTTATTTTAACAATAGCACGCACTCGCACGCCGCACGCGGTTAGATTTCCGATCTACCACGTGCACACTATTAATTATTCAATATCCGCACTATCACTCGGCGGATATTAAATTAATTTTTCTAGTATTTAAACTAGTTCACACACTAACAGCTTACTAGCTTCCTGCAGCAGGGCGGTGGCCATGGAAGTCGGAATCCGCCAAGGAGTGTAACAGCTCACCTGCCGAAGTTACTAGCCCTGAAAATGGATGGCACTGAAGCGTTGTGCTTATACTCTGCCGTCAGTGGCATGTGAGACGGTCCTGTCGGGATCGTCATGAAGCCCTGACGAGTAGGAGGGTCGCGGCGGTGAGCGCAGAAGGACCAGGCGTGAGCCAGTCTGGAACCGCCGTCGGTGCGGATCTTGGTGGTAGTAGCAAATACTCCAGCGAGGCCCTGGAGGACTGACGTGGAGAAGGGTTTCGTGTGAACAGCCGTTGCACACGAGTCAGTCGATCCTAAGCCATAGGTGAAAGCCGATGTCGATGTGGTGTATCTTTCAGAGTTTGTTGTCTACTGTCATCCATAGAAGAGAAACCATTGTACCTCGCTACATCTTTGATATACTTTAATTCTTTGTCATACCTGCTCTTGTTTAGCGGAAATCTGACGAATCTATTGACCAGAAAACTAATCGCGGACATTTTTTGTTGTTCGCAATGGTGCGAATCAAACGTGATAAATCTGTTGGAATTAGTTTCTTTTCTGTAGATGTCTATTTCTAATTTATTGTTATTGCGTATGACTAGAGTATCTAGAAACGGAAGGCGATTGTTCACTTCTTCGTCAATAGTAAACTTGATCGTGGTAAATTTTGAGTTAAGTTCTACTAGAAAATCTTGTATGTTCCTTTATTGGTATCAACCACCGCGAAAATATCATCTACGTACCTAAGCCGAATTCTCGGGAAATATTTGGTTTCTCTTTTCAGGTTCGTTTCAAATTTGCTCCTGAAAAGGTTCGCAATAAAAGGAGATAAAGGATTACCCATCGCCGTGCCTTCCACCTGTTCGAACCATTTTCCGCCTATTTGAAAACAATTTTGTGACATACATAATTTTGTTAACCTTTTATATTCCGCGATTTTCACGTCATCTACGTTATTTAATTTCAAAACTTCAACCAAATACTCCAAAGTTTCTGGAATTTGTACGCTTGGGAAAAGTGAACAAACGTCGAATGGTACAAGGATTTTCCCATCTTTTAATTCAATCTTTTCAATTTTATTTACAAAATCTACGGAGTTTTCTACACATAGGTTATCTACTTTATGGAGCAAGTTCTTGTATTCATTCACTAGCCATTTGGACAATTTGTATGTTGGAGAATCAATGCCGGATACTATAAGTCTTATGGAATTACCTGGTTTGTGAATTTTTGGAAGACAATACATTTTTGGAATGGTAGGGTTTGAACTTGTTATTTTGAATTTCAAGTTATTATTGATTAAGTTGGGACAGTTTTTAATAGTATCTTTAGTGATTCTAATCATTTACGGTAGGGGGGCTTTCTTTAATTCTCTGTACGGTCCTGATGCTAACATAGTGTTGCGATTATAATAATCCGGTTTGTCCAGAATGACTATTTTAGTTGCTTTATCTGCTTTAAGGTAAAAACAATTTTTATTTCTCAGACTTTTAATAATTCCTAAATTCCTCCTATCTTGGCCGCAATTTTTATCATTTTCTAAATTCCTAGAAATCTGAATTTTGCACGCGTTTCTAACGAAGTCTTTTGTAGCTACATCAAAGTTTCTAATGTTTGTTTCTATTGAGGCGATTGAATCCTCGACGGACGATTTCGGTCCGCGAATACTATATTTTAATCCTTTATTTAGGAGGTTCATTTCGTCTTTATTAAAGGTCTCAAAAGATTGGTTGTATACGAGTGGTGTTCTCTCCATGGCGTTCACATTCTCCTTGCTTGACTTTTTTGGACAGAGTAGGCTAAATTTTTTATTGACAGTTACCATTTTTAATTTAGAGCCTGCGTGCATGTGTGATACAGTTTTTACATTCAGTCGGTAACACGGTTGATAATGAGAGTCCACGTGCTGTCGAAACGCTGCGTTCCGCATAATTAATAAATTTGTGTGAGTGGAGTTTACTGCTATACCTGTGAATTTCCTCACTGTTTTAAAAGTAACGTTTCGCCCTCCAACATACGGTTTCATACTTGCCCGCATCATTTCAATTAGGTTGAGGTCAGGGTGGTAATCTAAGCACATCACGGCCATATTTCTTTGAAAACTCTATTTCATACGTCTTTTTGAATCGTGGTTTGTGAATTTCAACCATCGACTTAGCCATAGTATGCTCTTTGAAGAATCACTAATGCGGTTATGTTGCTATTTAAGAACTAATGAGATACAAACAAAGTGTTTATTTTAATAATCAGTAAAAAATTACAAGAGTACTTGTAAAAACACAAACAATCAGGCAATAAATTTTCGTTTGATGCACTTTCTGCTGTATATTAGTGCAGTCGGCAATCATATGACGATCCCATCTTCCTTGGTACCGAGTTTTCATAGTTTTTAAATCTTGATGAAATCTGTCGCCTTGTTCATCGCGTACAGCAGGCAGCTACATTTTCGGGAACTCCGTCAAGAGCATTATGAAAGAAATGAAGTTTTATGCTCATGTAACAACTTAGCTGGTGAAATTTTTGAGGCATTGATATCACTAGATCTTTGTAATGGAGGGTGTTTCTTTTTTGGGGAAACGCCGCTACCACTGGTTCAATAAAAGACTGTATCTTTCTTGAATTTCTATGTTATGGTGTACGAGTATTGCTCTGCAGCCGCATAAGGCTAGAGCTGCAGTAGAACTCGGAAATGATATACGAGATACAAAACTTCAACCGCACAAGGCTGGAGCTGAAGTCGAACTCCCTCTATGTATTATTCAATTGCTTATATATTACATTACTAACGAGTAAATTATCTCATTAGCAATTAGTGAAATGTCTGATGCCTGTGGATGGGGCTACAATAATGCGATGAGGTCATCGTAACAGACAAAGAGTTAATATTTACTACTTAAACTTAACTTATTATCTAGAGATTACATACAATACCTAAATTACGATTCATAAGTTATGACATACTAAATATACATGTAATTAAACTGTTTAAGTATCATTATAGATACAATCTAGCTAGTTGCTCAGATTATACCGAACATGCCGCCCGCCTTGAAAGATTGCACTTTCAACAGGCTTTAATGATTGTCACATGGTAGTATACACAGCTTAGTTATTGGTCTTTTAACTTCGCCGTTAACTGTACGCACTGTCACTACCCGCACTAGTTTATCGGGTGTAATTCGACTACGCGTCCTAACTGCCAGTTCAGTGGGGGCTTGTTGTCTTCTTTGATGACAACCATATCTCCTGGCGATAATGTGATGGATGACGTAGTTTTCCAACGCGTCCGTTGTTGTAGTTCAGAGATGAATTCTTTCGACCATCGTTCCCAGAAATGGCGTTGTATTTCTTGTATTTGCTGGTACATCTTTAATGTTGAAGATGGAGTTGAATGCATGGGATCGGCTTCAGCAGTCAACTTATCTCCAATCAAAAAGTGCGCGGGGGTAAGAGGGACTAGGTCATCAGGGCTATTAGATAATGGGGATAGTGGGCGAGAATTAATGCGCGCTTCTATCTGCACGAGCGCGGTATAAAATTCTTCGTAAGTAAATTTTGTGTTCCCTAACACCCGCTTGATATGATACTTTGTTTTCTTAACACCAGCTTCCCATAGACCACCGAAATGAGGCGATTTCGGAGGTATAAAATGCCACGATACCTTTTCGTTAACCAACGTATTTCGGACAGATTCGTTTTCCTTTGAGAGGAATTCATAGAGTTCCCGTAATTCGTTTCGTGCACCAACGAAATTAGTTGCGTTATCTGAATATATATCAGAGCATACTCCACGTCTGCTCATAAATCGTCTAAGTGAAGACAAAAAAGAATCTGTAGTTAAATCGCACACAAGTTCCAAGTGAATCGCTTTTGTTACTAGGCAAATGAATAAGCATACATAAGATTTCATTAACTTAGCACCGCGAGTCTTGCGATCCTTTATAAAAAATGGACCGCAGTAATCCACGCCACATTTTAAAAAAGGTCGTGTTGGTTGAGTACGGAAACTCGGAAGATTTCCCATTAATTGATTAGTGGGAATGGGGTTGACGCGAAAACATGTTACACAGTTACGACAGATTTTTCGAGTGAGGTTTCTTCCTGAGATAGGCCAATAGCGATCTCTTAGGGAAGCTAATAATGTTTGGGGGCCACAATGTAGGAGGCGAATATGTTCATTACGAGCAATTATATCACTTACATGGTGGCTCTGTGGTATAATTACGGGATGTCTTTTGTCATAACTAAAATTGGATTGTGTTAATCTACCACCAACTCGTAGCAAACCGCTTGAGTCTAAGAATGGGTTTAGTGATAATAATTTACTCTTGTTGTTTAACGGCTTTGACCTTTGTAGATTATGATAGTCATTACTAAAAGACTGAATTTGTACGTTTTTCAAAATAACTAACTCTGAGTTCTTTAACTCGTCTACAGAGAGGCCCTTATATGTTCGTTGATGTTTGGGTAATTTACAGTTTTTTACAAAACGCAATATATACGCAATAACACGTTTTAGTTTAGCGTATGATGAATAATTATTGAATACGGTTTGTATTGTAGTACTGCTGCAGGATATAGTTGTTTTTCGTGCTTCCAATAACGTAGTGTCTATAGGTTCATTATCAACATCTTGAGTTGGCCACAGAGAATGATGCTGAGTGAGCCAAGACGGCCCTGACCACCGCAACATATTGTTTATTAAATTATTCGGTGATGTTCCTCGCGAAACTAAGTCAGCTGGATTATCATATGATCGAACATGATGCCAGTTTTCGGAATTACTTATATTTTGAATGGATGCGACACGGTTTGCTACAAATGTTTGCCATTTTTGCGGGGCAGCCCGTATCCATGCCAATGCAATTGTCGAGTCACACCAATATAGTAAACCGAATGAAAATTAAGTTTAATGCTTTTACAAACCTTTTCTACTAATTGGGCAAGTAATAGTGCTCCTGATAATTCTAATCTCGGTAATGAGATAGTTTTCAATGGGGCTACTTTAGATTTAGAACATATTAAATGTGTGGCAACCTCATTTAATTGGTTAACAGTTCTGACGTATACACAGGCACCGTATGCTGAGTTAGATGCATCGCAAAAACCATGCAACTGGATTAGACAGGCTGACTGATCGGACACCTTTCGTGGAATCTTTAAATTGTTCAAAGATGGTAATTCTTGCAGGAATGTTTTCCAGATTCGGGATAATTGAAATGGAATAGCCTCATCCCAGCCTAGCTTGGCTTCCCATAGTTTTTGAATCAAGATTTTGACGTTAATTATAACAGGACTTACGAGACCTAGGGGATCGTAGACTTGTGCGATAGTTGATAAGACACTTCACTAAGTTGCTTTAGTAGGACTAGGAACTTTTATATTATATTGTAACAGATCTTCTGAAGGAAGCCAAATTATACCTAATATTTTCGAACTTCCACCTAGTTGAATAATCGGATCTTCATTATTTACCTCTGCAGATAATGACTGTAGAACATGATGACTATTTGAATTCCATTTGCGCAATTCAAAACATGCTTGTTTTAAAACTGCATCTATGTTTTTGGATAATGAAATTAATTCTTGCTCTGATTGTGAACCTGTTAACAGGTCGTCTACATAAAAGTCGTTATTAATAGCTTCGCATGCTTGAGGAAACTGTAACTTGTTTTCTATAGCAAGTTGTTTTAAACAACGCATTGCTAAAAATGGCGCTGAAGTTGTACCGTAAGTTACCGTATTGAGTTTGTATGTTTCTAACGGCTGATGAACGTCATCCCGCCATACAATTTGTTGCATACTACGTTGGGATGGATATATTAATATCTGCCGATACATGTTAGCGATATCTGCAGAGATTACGAATTTGTGACATCTAAATCGCAATATAATAGAAATTAAATCCTATGACGATTGCAAGGACTGTGTGGATGTACAATTCACAGGTATAGCAGTAAACTCCACTCACACAAATTAATTAATTATGCGGAACGCAGCGTTTCGGGAGCACGTGGGCTCTCATTGTCAACCGTGTTACCGACTGTCAGTCGGTAAGGGTTTACTGCTATACCTGTGAAATTAAATCCTGTTGTAATGCAGGACCTGCTCCTTGAATGTCATTAAGAGATACCCCTGTGGAAGACTTAGAAGACCCGTCAAAAACTATTCTTAGTTTAGTAGTTGTACTTTCTCCTTTAATTACGGCATGATGTGGTAAATAGAAATGCGATTGACTAGAGTGCTGGTTTTCGGTTGTAAGTGACATATGACCCAGTGCCTTGTATTCGTGCATAAAGCCTTTGTAATCAGCTGCTAAGTTGATGTTCTTTTCTAATTTCCGTTCTAATGAAAGTTGTCTTTTAATTGCAAATTGCTTAGATTCACCTAGTTCAGTTACGGGTTTAATAAATGGGATTTTGACAATAAATCGACCTTCTATTGAACGCCGAGTTGTGCTATTAAACAAATCTTCGCACAATTGTTCCTCAGCTGAATGCTGGGGTGTAGGAAATTCCTCAATGGACCAAAACTTAGATAATTGATCATTAAGTTCATTGAAACTACAAAGAGTACATGGAGAATTAGATGAAGACGCCATAGGCATAGGTCCGGATATAATCCAACCAAGACGTGTTTTTTGCAACATTGGTAGATTTTTGCCTAGCTCGATATGACCGTCAGCCATCAATTGCCAAAAGAATTGAGAACCAATTAACATATCAATTGTATCAGACTTATAGAAATTTGGATCTGCTAATGAAATATCGCTTGGAATATTTAAATTAGATGGATCAAAGGTTATAGCTGGTAGCTTATCTGTGATTTCGTTTAATATAAGGCACGGTATTTCTTGTTGAAAATCGTCTATTAATGATGATATACTAACTTTTGTATTAAAGCGAATAGGTAGGAGTGCTTGATTAATGCCTCGAATTGATGAATTTGTTGGGTGCTTTTTTAAAGAGAGTAGGTTGCACATGCGTTCAGTAATGAAATTTGATTGAGATCCTGAGTCTAACGATACTCCACAAGTAAATTTCTGACGCCTTCTGTTGTATACTTTTACACATGCAGTACACAGTAAAACATGATTAACGTGATTGCTGCTCCAGCTACCGGAGGCTGAAAGAGATGTAGACGGTTGCGGTTGATTTGAAATAGTATCAATATTCGTATTTTGAGATTGTGATTCGTTACTATGTAGCAAGGTATTATGCTTTTGCTTGCACTTCCTGCAATTTGACGCTTTACACTCTGCGGTACCATGTCCCTTTCGCAAACAATTGTAACATAGATTGGACCTTTTGGCTTGTAACATGCGATCCTGAACAGAGAGCTTTACAAATTCAGAGCAATGATAAATGAGATGTTGTTTATTACAAAATGCACATGTTAGCGTGTTACTGACAAAACACCTTTCGGATTTTGGCTTAGATTTAAATTCAGTGGGTTTAGCACGTTTGAGATTTAGTTCTAAGTCGAGAGATTCTAAAATGTCGCATCGTTTACGTAAAAAACTAGAAAATTCAGAAAATAATGGTTTATCCCCTGCAATTTTATAGAATTCCCATTCCTGACGTGATTTTGTATCTAATTTTGATGAGATAAGATATATTAACAATGTGTCCCAATGATTTGTGGGTTCTCCTAGAGCGGTTAATGCGCGAATGTGGGTTAATGATTCATCTAGTAAATTTCTAAGACTAAATTGCGAGTCTTTAGTGAGTGAATTTAGATGAAAAAGCGTTTTTACGTGACTATTGATTATTAATCTGCTGTTACCAAAGCGTTCGCATAATGTTTTCTATGCAATTGGATAATTGGCTTCTGATACTAATGATTGAATAACAGTCGAAGCTTCATGTTTCAAAGATGATTTCAGATAATGAAACTTTTGTATGCAGTTTAGAGATTCATTCGTATGGATTAGAGAGTTAAATGTGTCATAAAATTCTAACCATTTACTATATTGACCTGTGAATATAGGTAAATTGATTGTTGGTAATTTAATACCTGGAAAATTCTGTGAACAATTACTATCCGGCCCGTGGAAGGCTACTGTGTGTGTAATATTTTCATGAGATTTAGTATATTCATTGACTAAAGAGGTTCCAGTTGCAACTAACGAATAATAGAGGTTTTCGAACTCCTCTGTCTCGGATGTAGATACATCAATTTGATTTTGTATTAAATCGATTTGCTCTTGAATTTGATTATATTGTTCTAGTAATAATGTTGAGCTTGCTAGACGAAGCTTTAATTGTTCAAATGTAGCACTAGATAATGGTGAAGTAAGTTTATTTAGATATGTAGAAAATCTAGTTAAATTACTTTTCACGCGACCGCGCTTTAATGCCAAAGCTTGTACTTCAGTCATTCTAGATAACGGTTGTGCAGATAGATGCGCAAGAAATGGAGTATAAGGAAAAACGTAGGATGCGCACTTACTTGAACGATAGTAGTGATGATCCGGCTCGAAGGACCAAATGTTTCTTTTATGGGGAAAACGCCGCTACCACTGGTTCAAATAAAAGACTGTATCTTTCTTGAATTTCTATATTATGGTGTACGAGTATTGCTCTGCAGCCGCATAAGGCTAGAGCTGCAGTAGAATTCGGAAATGGTATACGAGATACAAAAACTTCAACCGCACAAGGCTTGAGCTCGTGGATCGTGGATCGAATGGCGGGTTCGAAGTACCGGGAATCTTTTCCCTCAACTTCTCCATCTGAATGGAATTCGTTCGGACGTCCAGCTACTCAGTTCACCTTTCGCCCGAACGAATTTTCCTCGACGCATTTGGCGGACGTCGTTTCCCCGTCTTATGGTAACTCACTCGAGCTTCCGGCTACTCGATCCACCTTCCGCTGGAGTGAGTCGTGGCTTAGACGGAGTGGAAATGGGCCTCGCACCCGTCGGGATGCGCATGACACGGGCTTCCGGCTACTCAATTCACCTTCGGCACCGGGAAACCGCACCTGCGACGAAATACGACGGTCCCATCTCCGGATGGAGGTCGGCAGTTTGGTTGCTTCCTGCCGATGGTCTGGTTGCCCTCGACGTTTGGCGTGTCTCGGGCTGGGTAGAAACGTAGTCTCGAGCCCATCGGGGTAACGGCCACCCGAGCGTCAGGCTACTCGATTCACCATCGGCTCAAGGAAACCGCACCTGCGACGGAGCGCGAGGGTTCCGTTTCTAGGCGGAGATCAGCGGGCTGCTAATTCTCGGCGTTGGCCACGACGAGTGACCGTGGGCGGGCGTACTTCCAAGGGATCCTGGGGTCGTACGCCTGGGACTCCGACACGAGCGGGTTGGAATGGTCTACCGCTTGTTCGAAGAATCGGGCTGCTATCCTCCGGATGAAGTCCATCAGGGGCTCCACTCCGGTGTCCTCTTGTATGGTGGTGTTCCTCACGAACCAGGGTGCGCACTGCGCAGTGTCCGGCTCTGGAACGCTTCTAATTTCTTGATGTGCGTGGGCAAGGCGGTTGCCCACACGGCGGATGCGTAGGTTATGGTGGGCCTAAGGACGGTTTTGTATATCCGCACCTTAAGCGAGGGATCCAGTCTCCCTCCTCCAGCCATCATCGGATAGAGGGTCCCGAACATCTTACGTCCGCGGTCGAGCACGCGGTTGATGTGGGCTCCCCAATTTACCCGGGAGTCTAGCGTGACTCCCAGGTAGGTGACTTCACGTTGCCAAGGAATGATGCCTCCTTGGAAGGTGAGATCCGGCGCGTTGCCGAACTTCTTTCTTCGGCGACCTCCTATCGCGAAAAGCACGGCCGTGCTTTTCTGGGGATGGACGGCGATTCTCCACTTTGCGTACCAATCCCGCAAAGTGTCGAGCGCTGCCTGGAGACGTCGGTCGATCACTCTGGCGTTGAGTGACCTGGAGTAGATGCAGACGTCGTCCGCGTACATCGCCAGGTTGACGTGCGCGGTTGTCGGGATGTCGCTGGTGTAGATGTTAAACAGCAGGGGTGAGATCGCTGACCCTTGCGGCACGCCTGCTGTGGCCGTCCTCGTGGTGGACCGCCTTCCCTCCAGCTTGACTTGGAAGGTCCTCTTGCGGAGGAAGGAATGAACGAGCGTGACCATTGCCTTGGAGATGCCGGCTCGGTGCATCTTCGCTAGTAGGCCCTGGTGCCAGACCTTGTCGAAGGCTTTGGCGACGTCGAGGAATACCGCCCCTGTGCATTCCCGTCGGTTGAAGCCCTCTTTTATATGTTCGACGAGGCGCAGCACTTGGTGTGTGGTGCTGTGCTCTCTTCGGAATCCGAATTGGCAATCGGGGATAACGTCGAGATCGTCCGTTTCCTCTCGCAATCTGGCGAGTATTATCCGGTCGGCGATCTTGCTCATGACCGGAAGAAGACTGATGGGCCGGTAGTTCTGAGGCCAGTTATGGGACTGTCCTGGCTTCGGTATCATCACTACGTCCGCTAGCTTCCATTGGGACGGGAAGTGGCGCAGACGTAGCATGGCGTTGAATATGTTGGTCATATGCATGACGAACTTCTTGGGAGCGTGCTTAAGAACTCGGTAGGTGACGCCGTCCGGTCCCGGGGCCTTGGTGGGCCGGAACGACTTCACGATGGCTATCACCTCTTCCGGTGACGTGGGTCGTATCGGTTCTTCGTCGTCTTCCTCTGCCGTGAGGAGATCTCGTACTTGGCGATGGATGCGCCCAATCCGGTCCACGTCCACGTTCTCGTAGACCGGGCTGCATTGCCGCTCGAGGGTTTCGGCGAAGGCTTCCGCTTTGTCCTCGGTGGTGAAGGCGACGCCGCGTGCGCCATGGATCGGCGGGACGGGAACTCGCTGTCCTTTCAGGGCCTTTACTGCCCTCCAGAACTCGGACGGACTCTCCGAGGCTCTTTCCATGAAGTCACCCCAGCGGTTGTTGCGGAACTCGTCCTGCGCGACCTTGGTTTGTCTCGCCGTTCGGTTGTATTCGGCTTTGGCAGCCGGGTTTAGCGTTCTCTGCCATTGTCTTCGGAGCCGGTTCTTCTCCCGTATCAGGTCTCGGACTTCCCTGGGGATGAAAGCCCTGTCGTCGACGGCACGCGTGGTGTTGGTTGCGTACCGTACGCTGTCGGATACGCGCTCCGTGACTTGGCGTACTGCTGCTTCGAGCTCGATCGGGCCGCCTATCGCCGTGATAGGACCGATGTGGGCGGAGAGGTGGTTCGCGAAAGCGGGCCACGACACCGTCTGGCGTATTCGGGGTTCTTCGTCTTCTGGTGCCGCCTGTCCAAGTTGCAGCAGCACCGGGTTGTGGTCGAACGAGAGTTCGTTGAGAACGGTCAGCTGATGGAATTGTGCGACATCCTTCATCACCACTATGTCCAGGACGTCGGGCTGTCCGTTATGCGGGTATATCGTGGGCTCGGCGGTAGCGTCCACCAGCAGGTGGAGGTCGTCGGCGAAGCGGCGTAGACAAGTGCCGCTCGCGTTCGTACGCCTGGAGTTCCACGACGGATGCTTCGCGTTGAGGTCTCCGGCGAGGATAACTGCTCCCCGGGTGTCGAAGATCTCGGATAGGTCGTCCTCCAAAAGCTGCCTATTGGGTGCTTTATAGGCAGCGACGAGCTTGACCGGCCCGGTCGCCAGGTTGACCGTGACGGCGGTGGCCTCGATGTTGGTGAGGTCCAGCGCCAGGTCAGCGTGGTGCTCGATGGTGGACTTGACTAGGATGGCGGTGCCTCCTCCTCGGGCGTTCTCCCTGTCCGTTCGATAGACCCGGAAGTTTGGTATCGTGAGCCTGTTACCGGCTCTGAGGTGGGTTTCACCGATGAGGACCGCGTCCAGTTGGTGCCTCTGGACGAACTCCTCCAGCTCGGTCTTCTTCGTGGATAGGCCGTTTGCGTTCCAGAACGCGATGTGGACAGACTGCGGCTTCCGCGGGCGTCTATTCATGGTTGATGAATATCGCCAGGATGTCTTGCAGACGGCTGGCTAACACCAATCCAGCCTCGGCTCCTGATCTGCACGCCAGGAGTTGTGGTAGAAGTGTGGCTGCTACTTCTTGCACCTTGGTCCAGTTGATCCTTTGGAAGAGGGGGATCAGCATGGCCAACGTGCTCGTGGCGTCGGGTTCTGTCCTGGTGGCACTCGTCCTGGGGACGTTTGGGACGGGTTTCTTGGGGACGGCCGTCTTGGTCGGTTTGCCGGGTTTCGGCGTTTCCGGCTTCTTCGGCGCTGGCTTGGGTCGGGGGGCTGCAGCGGGGACTTTGGGTTTCCCCGGCGTTTTTGGCTTCCTTGCCGCGGGTTTCGCCACGGGTTTGGCCACTGGTTTCGCCGCGATGTTCTTCACTGCGGCGGCGTAGGAGGGCTTCACGGAGCTGGTAGATGGCCTTGGGGCGTCCGTCTCCATCGGTGTGGGGGCCACTTTTTGGGGCTGGGGCTGTTGTATTTGGGTTTCCGGCCTCTTCGGTGCCGGACGCGGTGCCGGTTTCGGCGCCACGGGTCTTCGGGACGGGGCTGGGGCTTCCCTCTGAGTGTTGTAGGGAGACTTCGGGCATCCTTTGTAGCTGGCGGTGTGCGGGCCCGAGCATAAGGCGCACTTGGCCGGCACGTCCCTCGGCTTGGTGCATTCCGCCGTTTGGTGCGGCCCTGCGCATTTAACGCAGACCGCAGCTGCGTGGCAGTTCCGTTGTCCGTGGCCGTACAACTGGCATCGATGGCATTGGGTGACCTGGTCTTTCTTCACCCGTTTTGATTCAATGGTGACGTTCATGCCGCACACATGCGTCACCCCGAAGATCTTCTTCGCTTCGTCGTTCTTCGTCAGTTGGACGAAGACGAGCGGCGTCGAGCGGCGTTCTGTTCCGACCAGCATCCTTTTGCAGGATGCGTGCTGGAACCCCTGGCTGGCCAGATCTTGGGCCACTTCCTCCTCGGTGATCTCCTCGGAGACTCCTCGGATGACGATCTTCAGCGGTTTCTCCTCCGTCAGTTGGTACGAATGGTATTGTACCTTCATGACGGAGACGATGCGGACTAGCTGGCGGTAGTCCGCTGCCGAGGCGGGCTGGATCCGGATGCCGACGTTGGTGTTGACCACGTTCGTCGTGCGGACTCCTTGTTGTACTAGTTCTGCGTTGACGGCCATCCACCTGGCCTTCTCCCGCAGAACGACGGGCGGGACGCGGGCGTCCTTTGCCTGGGGACGGCTAGGCGCGGACTGGACGGGTTGGAAGACTTCCTCCGTGACGGATTTCTTCCCGGGCCTCTTCCTCTCGTCGGATCCTGAAGAGGAATTATTCGAATTCTTCCTCTTCCTCTGGCGTCTGGCTGATTGCGGCTGGAACTCGTCCGTATCCATGGCGGATTCAGCGGCTGATTCCGCTGTGGAGGTGTTCCCAATGGTCGAACAGTCGTCTGAGTCGTCCGTCGTGGAGTCGGTCGCGAGCGGCAGGGCTTCCTGCAGCAGGCGGATCGAGTCCACGGTTTCCCCTCGTCGTCGGGCTCTTCGTTCCTCCCTCGCCGACTTCTTGGACGGTCCGGGCGTTGGCTCCATCTTCCTCTTCTCGTCGTCGACCTTGGACGTGGACATCCTCCTGGCCGCGGCGAACGTCTCCCTCTCGGCTTCCGTCTGCAACAAAACAAAACAGGAAGGGACAAGATGGGAAAGCAAAAAAGGAAGAAAAACTGTTAGTAATTTGCCCTGGAAAGGGCAAGAAAACTGCGTCTACGTCGGGTTCGGACCCCCGCAAAGTGCACGGACCGCAGTCTGAACTGCGGCGACGTGATTCGTCGGGAGCTCCTAATACGTATTAGCGGTAGGACAGAATAGCAGAATAGCAGTGCTCGCACAACCTCTCGGTACCTTCTTTCTTTCTTTTTCAGGCTTGAGCTGAAGTCGAACTCTGCCTATGTATTATTCAATTGCTTATATATTACATTACTAACGAGCAAATTATCTCATTAGCAATTAGTGAAATGTCTGATGCCTGTGTGGATGGGGCTACAATAATGCGATGAGGTCATCGTAACAGACAAAGAGTTAATATTTACTACTTAAACTTAACTTATTATCTAGAGATTACATACAATACCTAAAATTACGATTCATAAGTTATGACATACTAAATATACATGTAATTAAACTATTTAAGTATCATTATAGATACAATCTAGCTAGTTGCTCAGATTATACCGAACACACTCCTTAGAATGTCTTCGTCTGTCGGATACTACTGACTATCCGACAGACGAAGGTTACTATCAATTTCAATCTAAGTGTCAAGAGATACATTCTCGACATTTAGCAACTCAACATAGTTTTCAAAATCTTGCCTTACTTCAACAGGAATTTTGCAGCCGTTCTTTTAGTTGAGCAAGGGGAATTTCGTCCTCGTCCTCGTCTTCGTTACCAAAACCAGCCTTTTTAAAACAGTTTTGAATGGTTTTTTGTTTAACATCCACATGCCGTGTCATGGCAACCTCTCTCACGCAGTCGAGAAGTGATATGCTAGGAGAACCGTCATTCTCTAATACATATAAAGTTTTTTTAAGGATTCTTCCTTTGTAATGATCTTTGAAACTTTTAATGATGCCTTGATCTAAAGGTTGCAGTTTGGAAGTTCCGTTTGGTGGCAAATATTGCAGGATGAGCAGGGCAGATGTCTATAAACATTATTATTTTTCGATTCTCGTGTGAAAATTCCTTGTCCAATTTAACCAACCATTTTTCAAAAATTTCGGAGGTCATCCATGCCTTTACGTTGTTCTCGTAATCTACAGGAAGCCATTTTACCACTTTAAAACATCGTGGCTTTGCACTTCTGCCAATTATGAGAGGTTTTAGTTTTTCAGTACCACTCATATTCGTTGCTAGAAGGCATGTGAGCCCGATCTTTACTAAGTTTTCCACCATAGCATTTGTCGTCTCTAATGGCTAAAGTTTTCTTAGGTAGACATTTGAAAAATAACCCTGTCTCGTCAGCATTGAAAGTATCATCTTCGCTATACCGCCCCAAAATCCCCGGCAATACATTTCGAATCCAATCACTAACCTGACGATCATCCACTGTGGCACTTTCACCACAGATATTTTTATGCGATATGTCATGTCCAAATTTAAAAAATATAATATAAATGTCATATGTGTATACGTATGTCTAATACAATAACGTAAATTTTACCTTTTTTTAAATTTATGAAGCCAGCCGGTGCTGGCCTTAAAATTTGTTGTTCCTAAATGTTGACTGTATTCCAGTGCTTTCTCCTGTAGAAGTGGCTCCGACACCGGAATGTTTTTTCTCTAGTAGACATAAACCACTTAAACACCGCACTGTTTACATTTTTGTTTGAAACTCGGTTTCGCTTGAAATTGGCAGGTTTTGTAAGTTTACTCGCGAAACTTCGAATATGTTCCTTGTTTTTAATTATAGTTGACAATGTACTCGCTGGTATGTCATATTCCGCAGCTATTTCCTTCTTTTTTATTCCATTGTCCACTTTTTTTAATATTTCTAATTTCTGTTGCACTGTTAAACTTTTCGTTGCTGGGGCATGTTGATGACAAACACTAACGTATGCGACTGAATATATAGCGCAACACGCAGATGAATAAGAATGATAAAACCCGTTGTCATTGGTACTTCCCCGAATTCTTTCGATAGATATTACGTTATATCCGCTAACAGATGGCGTATTACGTACCTTTAGTGAAAATTTCGAGTTACAGAGATTCTACGTCTTAAATTTGGTTAAATTTTTTTCGAGTTAGAGAAATTCGAGTTAAGGACAGTCATGCATATAAATTTAATAAATAACGCACGAGATAAAAAAAATATTCGAGTTGGAGAAATTTTCGAGTTAGGGGAGTTCGAGTTGGGGGAGTTCCACTGTAATTAAATTCCGAAAAAATATCGGTCTTGGAGGGGAATTGAACCCAATATCTTTATGTCTCCGGCATAACAACATTCAAAAAATTCAAATTGAAAAAGTCTTTATTTTTCTCATAAATGTTATGTACAAAAACAAGTAAATAGGCATATAACTGCGTTTACTAAATTTATATATATATATATTGTTCGTAATATGTTTACGTATGTCTGGGGAACTTGCACTCGCGCACTAATGTATATATAAACATATCACGACGCACTCGAGCACAAGCACATTGTTCCACTTTGATCACTTTGTCCGCTGTTTTGTAGCGCTTATTGTCCGTCTGCGGGGAAAAGCGTTGGAAAACCCCTATGTCGTTTTTGTCCATTCCTGTTTTGTGTTACGGGTCCGGTGTTTTCCTACCTGAATAGCGGCATCTCTTCGGCCTATGGTGGCAGATGGTGGTACGGCTAGGAGTGGTTTGTGGCCGCGCCGCGTACATCAGTAATCTGCCTGACTAGCGGGTTCGAGTGTTGTACCGTATTCAGGTAGAACTTTTCGGCGGTATTCCTGACGAAGTTGCTGACCGTTGGGATGTTTGCTTCTCGATGTAGTGCACTGTTACTCGTATATCTGTCCCGGTTTCTGGAACACTTTGATTTTATTTATGTCCGTATCTAAGCACGGGGCGCATAATGGCGAGAAGAGAGGAGAAGTTTGTTCTGCGTCGATGTTTCCCGCTTGACCAAGAATGGGTACAGCTTTATTAGTAGACTCGTGGCTTTGTTGATGTTACCTTGGATTTGATGTTTGAAACGCAGCCCCGAGTCTAGCTGCATTCCGAGGTATCTTGTCGGATTTTCAATGGGGAGTTGAAGAATCTTGGCGGTCGCGGTATTCGCAGCGGAGGGACGGTTCTCCGTGTGAATACCGTGACGGAAGATTTTTGTGGATTAGCTTCCACTTGTGGAGGTACTCCTCGTACGCCGGTAGTTGGTTTTGCAGTTTTTGTACTGCAACTATCGACGAGAACGAGGAGGAATAAAAAGCGGTATCGTCGGCGTACATCGCGGTGTTATTGTTAGGGAAAGTCGGTATGTCCGCTAGATATATATTGAATAGGACCGGTCCGAGAACCGACGTTCTTAATTAGGACAAGGTCAAGCGTGCTCGGCGATTGACCATTGTCCGGGAAATGCGTGGGCGTTTCGGGATGCAATATTACTACACCGTTGGTAGTTATGCAACACGGTTCCGTTCGCGTTATTGGGGTAGCAGTTCTAGCTGTAGTGGCGCGCGTTAAAGTCACCCGCGATCAAAACCTTCCGGGCGTGCCCGAAGAGAGTGTCCAGCTGGTTAACGGTTAGTCTTTTGCGCGGGCTATTATAAAGCGACACTACCATGTGTACCACGGTGCTATTCGCGAGCCGAATCGCGACCGCCTCCAAACTACTCGGCTCGGGAAGAGCTATTCGCTGGAACGGAATCGTGTTCCTAATGGCGATTACAACCTCTCCCTGGGAGTTGCGACCGTCTTTCCGCACTACACTGTACCCGCTTAATCGGAGATCCCGGTTTTCGGCGAGCTTTGTCTCGCTTAGCGCCACCAAATCGACGTTTCGCGAGGAAAGGAAGTCAATTAGTTCGCCCATTTTGGTACGAACACCGTCGCAATTCCACTGCGCTATCTTAAGGTCCGTGAATGTTAGTGGTCTCGCTGAAATCGTTAATCACCATTATGTAGTCTAACAGCGATTTGCCTTGTTTTATTTGTTCGTGCAGTTCGCGCACCTTCTCAGCTAACCATCTCAGGTTCACTATCTTGTTGATCTCGATAGTGTCGCTGAGATGTCATGAAGATTCCTCAGGTCGTCGTTATTAGACGCAGGGCCCGCGCTCGGTGTAGGGCGCGGGGCACGATTTTGACGCGGTGCGAGCAGCGGCGGGAATTCCTCGCGGCACGGTTAGCGGCGGGAATTCCTCGCGGCACGGTTAGCGGCGGGGCGTTTTCGCGAGGGTTACCCGACGGCTCGGCGTTTCGCGAGGGTTGCGGCACGCTGTCGACCTGGCGTTGACGTGTGGGAGTTTCCTAGGCGTTCTTTGCTGGCGCTGGCTTGTAGGTGGGTTTACGGCGGGCTTCGACGGCATTTTGTTGTCGGTTCACGCGGGATGGTCAAGGCCGGAGTTGCAGCAGCGCGCGGGTGTATCACGGTTTTTTTCACAGTTGCAGGAGGCATGCTTGCCAGCGCATTTGACGCAGATTGTTACATTATTGTAACAATTCTGCGTCGCAGGTCCCCAAGTTTGGCATTTTTTGCACTGAGTTATGAGCCTTTTATTATAGTGAGGTTCAATATACACTCTGGTTCGTAGGAGGAACCGCACTTTTGTTGTAATGTCCTTTAGAGTTGTTTTGTTGTCCGTTATAATTAGAAACATGGGATAGTCCGGTTTCCCCACTCGCGTGACTTTGAACGCGAATGTTTAGACCGTTTAGTTCGTCGCGCACTTCTTCGGGGGTGGCCCCTTCACCATGAACGCGTGTGTCTTCTTGTTTCGCGGAGTAAACGTGTAGAAGGGAAAAACGTCTTTAAATGTGCTGATGAACTTTTTATAGTCCGCCATAGCACGGAAGTATAGGATAGTGTCTTTTGCAGTGAACTGCAGGTAATAGTTTTTCGAAATTCCGTCGATTTTCCGACGGAATTCGGCGTGTTCACTTCTCAGTCGCACCATGATGATGGGCGTTCCCTCCGCGTGACACCTTCTGTAGAGAGGAGACGGTTTTGCAGCGTTTCTCTGGGGGATGGCGACTGTCTGGGGGACAAGGTGGATTGGGTATTCATGCCTTCCTCGGGGTCGTAGAGCAGATGGAACAGGTTTGCCACACTTATGTACATTAAATAAGTGTTCAAGCGATTTGGGGCTCGAATCGGTGCTGGCAGCTGGTCCTTCCATGTCGCCGGATTTAGTTTTTGACGCGTTGAATCTGCCCTTCGCATCCTCGAGTGCGTTTGTCTTCGTGACTTTTGCCACGAGAGATTTTGTTCTCACAATTGAGGAATCCGGGTTAGACTCCTCATCGCTTTCTGGCGCACCGCGACCATTTTTTGTGAGTCTCTTAACACTACCCATACGCACAATTTACACGCGGGATTTGTCCATAATCTACTGGCGCCAAGAAGAATTTCTCCTTAAGCCGGTTGATCTTAATGACGCACAGTAATTTCCGAAATCGAGCACTGTCAATAAATTTCACCGCGACTACACGGATAACGGTTTTCCTTTTCGTTGTGATAGACGGAGAGAGCATATATTGCTCCTTCTCACACACTGATGACTTTTGTCCTTTAGTGGATGACTCACCGGACTAGTGCCGGCTTGCCGCTCTCACTTTCCAGCCTTCTAGGAAGGACAGAAAAAAACCTCACTTTCACTAACTTGTTTTTAGGAAACAGGGTAATGAAGTTAATTTTTATCTCTGTGTTAGGGTCCGATTTAGAAAGCACGACCGTTCGCTTCGACTGCGGGACAAGAACTGTCCCCGGCATAACGTGCTTTCCTTTACACTACAAGACCATTGAGTTCAAGTCGCCTTAAATCCCCCTAGATGTCACGATATCAGTAGATATATTGTAATATCTCACGGACACTATCTTATTGATACGGACAGTGTGTAACAGTTAAACTAACATCCATATTAATATTAACATGGATATCAATACTAAACTACCGTTGGTATTAGAAATGGTAAAATTACAATTTTTTTGCAATTACCCAACGTAATTAAATTCCGAAAAAATATCGGTCTCGGAGCGGAATTGAACCCAACATCGTTATGTCTCTGGCATAACGTGCTTTCCTTTGCATCACAAGACCATTGAGTTCAAGTCGCCTTGACATCTAGGGGGATTTAAAGTAGATTTAACGTTTTGTAAGAGACACACAATGCAATATTCGAGCCTATAATGAACATTGTTTTTGAAAATAATTGAAAATACATTGTATTTGATCGATACATTGACTTGGCATTGTAGGATCTAGTGTTTACCATATTTTGCGAAAATACAACATTTGTTCCTGAATACACTAATTTTGAGAAACATATGTTGCAACCTTTGACCCTGTTCAGTTGTTTTCGGCCACCATATCCTGCAATATATGTATGTGTACATTGCACTATAGAATTATCATCTATTACGAAAGGAGACTGTTGCATTGGCTGTATGGTTACAGTGGAAGAGATTGATTTTGGTGAAGCTGGTTTCAGAAGGAGAAATTCCTTTAAATTGGTGATGACGCTTTTACTGCAGTCGTCTTCACAGCTATTACCAAGGGAATTGAATGTGAAGAAATTGTTTATTGTGAAAGATTTGAAAGAGGCTGTAAATAGTCGGATTAATATTTCTGACATCATGGCTACGGATATATCCAAGAGAAAATTCAATATGATCTTGATGTAAATGTAGGAGACAGAAATTTAATTTTTGCTTTGGATAATATATTCTATAATTGTTGAATATCCTTCAATGTCTTTGTACAGTTTGTTGAAGGTACAACTGTTTTCCCCTCTCATGTGAGAACCATAATTGATCGCAACACAGCAATTGCTTCACTCTAAAATTCTAAATGAAGAGATTGGGGATTGTTTGTTACTGCACAACGTAATTGTTTGTTGTCTACTGAATATAGTGATGTTGCATTCACACTATCAAACAAGTTGTCACCAAATAATGAAAAGTCTGCTTGATGATAAAGGCAAACTGTGATTACCTGAAAAAAAAAAGAAAAAATAATATAGTAGCAGGGGTACATCAACTTTTAAAGTTTAAGATAATATTCCAATAAAATATTAAATCAATAGGTTTGCATATACAGCTGTGGCCATATGTATTCGCCACCCTTTTTCGTTTTTTATTCAGACGAATATATAAGAAATAAAAGAAAATTGATCGATGAAAATGTTTCATAGTGAGTGTATACAGATCTATACAGATATTGCTTAATATTTGGTAGCTCCTCCCTGGGCTTTTATCACCGCACGAATTCGTCGGGGCATACTGCTCACTAAGTTGTAGCACTGTTCGGGGGTGATTTTATTCCACTCTTCGAATGTTTTTGTTTTCAAGCATTGCTTTGTGGTGCATGAGTATTTAGCTGCATTTCGCTTTAAAATGTACCATAAATGCTCAATTGGCGATAAGTCCGGGGATTGTGCCGGCCATTCCAGGACACGCACGTTATTTTCCTCGAACCAGCGCATTACTTTGCGAGATTTATGGCACGGTGCATTATCTTGTTGGAAGTAATACTCTGGCTCATCATTATCGAATAATTTTAACGCACACGGTTCCAGAACTTCTTCCGACATGTCGATGTACGTCCGACTGTTCATTCGGCCCTCGCAGACGAACAGTTCTCCGACGCTTGTTGCACTCATGGAACTCCAAACCATTATACTACCATCCCCAAACTTGAGAGTCTGGATGGAAGACCTCCCCTCGCCTGCGTCGCACGTATTGAGGCCCAGGTTTACTACAAAGCTACCAACAAAAACATGAATACTGTTACATTTTGGAACCCATTAAAGAGAATAAAAACACTGTAGATACCAGCAATTGATTACAGAATACCGCAAATACAATAATTATGTATTACTTACCTCAATATTTGACTCATCCGTCCACATAACATTGGCCCAATTGTCAATGGTCCAGTCTCGGTGACTTTTAGCCCACAGCAGTCTCTCTTTGTTTTGTTGCGGAGACAACCGTGGTTTATGTCGAGCTTTGTATCCACCTAAATTTAATTCACAAAGGCGTCCTCTAACCGTGCGAGAAGAAATAGCAACATTATGTAGCCGGAAAAGCTCACTGGAAAGCTGTTTAGACCCTTTTTTCCGGTCTCGCAAAGACATCCGCTCTAAGACTCGCTCATCTCTGCTAGTTGTCTTCCTTTTTCGACCAGTTTTCGGTTTGTTTGTCAAAGATCCACTCTCTTTGTATCGTTTTATCGTCATTCTAACTGTCGATCGCGCACATTTCACTTGTCGGGCAATAGCAGACACCGACAACCCTTGCTTTTCTAACACCACAATTTGTCCTCGCTCTACCTCCGTCAATTCGCGTGTTTTTGGCATTACTTTTTACTGTATACTGTCGTATTGCACAGACAAAATCACAGACACAATATCTTCACTCTAACTAGCTCAACCTTACTCTCACAACTTTTAAGAAAGACTGAAGAAACATTCAGACATTACGATTTTATGTCTATTTTCTAATTTACTCAGAATGACCTACAATATACCATTAAACCCTCATTACCAGGTACCTAGTTAAGTCCGTCATCGACCCTGCTTCTTAGAAATACAATAATATTCGTGTAACACGTTCAAAACGAGAGTGGCGAATACATATGGCCACAGCTGTACCTATTTGTGCGTATTTCCTCATTATTGAAAAAATTCGTTTGCTAAACACCTGTGCTGCTAGTTTCACTTTCATTTTCTGCAATTTGTTCTCATGTATATGAGCATCTGTCAATCGCTTACAACAAAAATCAGGATCACCATTATCTGCTTCACAGAAAGCAACCAACTCATTGTAGTATGTTTGCTCGATGGTATTCCTCCACTTGAATTTCACACTACGACTTTTTAAAAAGCTATTTCTTGTACAAGGAGTGGTCGTAATTCGTTAGGCGGTTGCACCACGCTCTAGCCGCCCCACCGAGCGTCGGCTGCATGGTGCAGACCCTTTTATATTTTGACCAGCCATGGATCGCCCCATACTAGTCAATCTTTGCAATCCATCTGTCAACGTTTTGATCTTTGTACTCCGAGTCAAACGGTTCAATATTTCGCCGCCGATGCGAGCGTCGGTTCTCGAGCCACGTCCACTTGTGGGATCGCTCCCCCCGACCCCATTACACGCAGGACGCGAGCCGCCTGCTCGTGAACCAGTGCCTGTATGGTTTCGGCCAACCCCTGATTTTACATATTGTCAGACGCTAAATTCTGTAGTGCTAATTATTAAAATTAATATAATAAAGCTAATAAAAGTTAGATTGCATTAATATGTTAGGTTAGGTTTCAAGGCGAGTTTATGTCTGTGTATTCGGCAACAGCGTAAAACCTGACGTCACGATTTATTGATGATGTGCATTGGAACTTATTGTACCTCTAGTATACATCCTTTATTTTTAATATTGATAGGAACTGAGCCTTACGCGACTGCAAAAGCACTGGCTTCTACAGCCTGTTATAGCCTTTTCTACTACACTTATATAGAGCTAACGATAAGACTATCGTCAAAGGAGAACCTTCTCTTTTTACGGCATCTCCAGATTCTTTAGTTAATATCTGAAAAAAAAAACGTACCATAATTATGTTTGTTAACATCCGTCAATTTGCTGCAAATTTTGAATATTTCTTCTAATCCATACTACAACCTGCCATTCCATGAGGCTACTTCAACCTTATCTTTCCTCCATTTAAAGCGGTAGTTATCAGCTAATTTTAAACACCTAGCATCAAAGCCATCTACACTATCGTTTCTTGTACTGCGCAACAATGAAGCTTGCCATCCAATTTCATCATATAAAATTACACAATACGTATCCACCTTTCTAATATTTTTCTTCAAACAGTTCATAATGATTTTATTGGTACCTGTACTCAATGGAATTTCAATGAGAACTTTCCTTAATGTTCTGCTAGGTAGCGCAAATGGTTGCTCAAAAAACTATATCCTTTAGAGCACTGTTTCACGAGCATTAGAGCCAAAAATTTATCATCTAGGCTAAATTTTCTCGATCTGACTGGTATATTCTGCAATCTGCTTTGGGAGAAGAAGAATTTGTGTGATACTGAATTTAAATGCAAATGTCAGTAATCTGGAGATGATGCAAATTGTCCTGGTTATCTCAACCGTCCTTTTATAATTCGCTTTTTCAGAAAGTAAGCGTTTGACACTTTTCCTTAGATGAGTAGTAATCTCATATAACTTTCTTGCTTTAGGAGTCAGTTGTACTTGTAGATTTGATACCAATATGTGAAAGAAGTTTGCTCGTTGTTCATAGCTCTGAAAAAAACATGTATGTTAATTGGGAATACCGAATGCTGATGCTAATGTGTGCAAAAAATGTATTTAATAAGTAGTTATGTTATGACTATCTCTCTAAAATTTCCATAGCACAAAAATTAACAAACAAAGAAATAGTAAGATATGTAATTCAACTATTTTATCACAAATTCACTATTATAATAACACCCACTTACATAATGTGTTTACATGAATTGCATATACTTTGCAAATAATTATGTTACACGAGTGTGACTCGAAGTTTTTAAAAAACACAAACGAGACTTGGTGAACAATGTTTACTTCAAGACAAGTATATCCAACTAACGTTTAAGTTAAACTACTACTACCTTTAGCACTATTGGCGTTTTTATTCACAAGGGAAAGTTGTTTACAAAAAACCATTAAGATAAGTGAGTTATTTGAAAGGTCTAGTCTAAAGGTACAGTTTAGTCAAATGACAAGTAATTAACTATAATATATCTCCTCCATCCCTAAGATGAGCGAATGCGGGGTCCGGATTTGGCTCACGTCTTCTCTCTTGCATGTTCATGCTATCATCGGTCGTTCTTCGATATGTCTTCCAGGCATAATGTCCGAGGATACTTAGTATGGCGACAAGGGTAATAACGAATAAGACGGTGTTGGTCCATGAATGTTTTGTTGACTGAATTTGTTCTATCCTGGTGGTCGCTAAGTTTTCGGCCAGGAACCTTATATGCTTCACATCTTTCTGATTTATTGACGACACTCGGACGGTCTTCTGTTCGTAGCGATGAGGGGGTTTGACGTCGAGGTCAGGCAACGTGAAGATGTTGCCGTCAGGTAGATTTTCGTTCGGTGAAAACTTCTTATTTTCAATTTCGACATTACAGTCTTCTAAGTCAATTAATGAAGGTGCGTGTACTACTGTGAGTCCATCTCGGGGGCACGCAGAGTGAATAGTTGCAGGTTCTTTCGGGTTGACCAATATTCGTTGTACTAAGATCTTCATTATAGTAATGGCTGTAACGGGACAATGATTTACAGCGTGGATGAGGATATTCTTTAAGCACGGGTCTCCTTTCGCGAGATCTTCTTGCCTGCAGAAGTAGACGGTTTCGACGAGGCTGCATTTTCTCTCCGTGTTCCAATAATTTTCGTTGTCGAATAAAATGTAGGAAGTTTCGGGAATTACGGTGTAATTATTTTGGTAAACAGGAAGAAAATGGAAATAGTCGTAAGGTTTTGAAACAATTGGTACATGTATCTTGAACAGAATTACGTCGTTTGAAATTACATAATTAGTTGAAAAGAATAAATAGTAATTGATTAAGTGTTTGAAACTTGGTATATGACTTGGGCCAAATTTCTTATTTAACATGTTCAGGATATTTTCAACTTCATGGGGTTGCATTATAGAATTATGTAATGTATGCGGGTTAGCAAATGATAACGCTGTCTGTAAATTATTTATAATGTCAAATAACATCTGCAGTTCTAGGATTAATTTATCTGAAGTTAAACTTAATGATATTACTTGTCCATGTTCTTGTAAAATTTCATTATTTTTAATCAATTGATTGAGCTGAAGTACAATTTTCTTTTGATTGATCTGAAGTGTTTCAAAGGTTTCTGAATATTTACTTATAATTTCCTTTAATATTGTTTGCTGTTTAGAAAGAGACTCCTGAATTTTGAATTCATTTTTATTTAATGTTTCGACATACTTATTGATATAATTCCGATCGTTAGAATCCATGGTTCCAAATAAATATTTTGATGCTGTGCCAATTCCGTCGAAGATTGCTCTCTTCTGTCGAGTATTGCGTATATCGATATGACATTTTCAATTTTGTTGTTTAATACGTTAGCAATTTCTACTTTCCCTGATAATAGCAAACTAAAGTGATTGGGATTCTTTTCTAGCAATTCTCTTAATAGGTTTATATTATTTTTAATTTTATTGTTAATCGAAGCTGGAACGCTAATATTAACGTGATAGGCGAATGTGTGCTCATTTTCGATTATACGTGCTTTGCCCATTTGTAGAGGGAGGATAGGGTTCTTTAAGGTTTCAATTCTTATTCCGCAAGCGGGATAACGGAATATCATTAGAATCAGAATGATCTTCATCACCATGCTGATGCCCTGTAACAGTTAGTATACTTTGAGCCTTTAATCGTCTCTGATGTATGACTTTATCGTTGGTTAATATTTTTACACCTTCTATAAACTTAGGGTCGTTTAATTTGACAAAAGGAAGTTGGTCTTTTGCGTTTTCGAGTTATTTTTCGCGAAGGCAGGTTGGTCTTGATTTAGAGCGATTGACCTTTGCGATGTCGGTTTTCGAGTTCTAATGATTGCCTTTGTTTATTTCTTAATTTTTCTGACAAATGTTCTGACAATAATTCTAGTGTTTGGGTATGTTCCGCGATATAGTTTGATATTTGTTCATTTTTCGTAGTTTCAAAGGGATTTTCAAAATCTTGCTGCCCTTTTGCAATTTGGAACGGTGTATATTCCGTGGCTGAATGAATACTGTTATTATAGGATAAAATTGCAAAGTTCATTAAATCTAAAATATTTAAATTCGGTTTGTTTTCTCTTAAGGTTCTGATGGTTTCTATGACAGTGGAGTGGAAACGTTCAATCGGACTATTACTGTTGGGGTTGTATATAGTCGTGTAATGTAGTTCAATTTCGTAGAGGTTACAAAGATCTTGAAAGACTTTGTTCCTAAATTCAATTCCATTGTCACAGGTTGAAGGAGTCAATATACAAGTGTTCAAATGGTTTGGAGCCGATAGGTGTTGCCTTGAAAATTAGTTTATTAGGGTGTCTGTCATATTTCGACTTTTGGCAGATTTCACAGGTGTTTACATAATTTTTAACGTCATTCTCCAAGTTAGACCAATAAAAGTACTTTTTAATTGCTGATATATTCTCATTTATACCGCGATGTGATGTTTTCGTTTCGTGGTACAGTTTGATTATATTTTGTTGTAATATAGGATCTTCCGTTAAAATACTCTTACAAGTTTTGAAACATTTAATAAACTCTGCTGTGTGCATTATTCGCGAATCTTTTTTAAGACATTGAGTTAAGGGTTTTGTTAAATGTGCAAAATTTTTAATGAATTTTCTGTAATAACCGACAAGTCCTAAGAATGACTTTATTTCCTTGGCAGTTTTTGGGATTGGAAATCTTTTTATTGCTTCTATTTTCTTTGGATTGGGTTTAACTCCTTCGGGTGTTACTACATGTCCTAGGAATTCGACTGATTTACATAAGAATTCTGATTTATCTAATTGGATTTTTAGTCCTGCGTTTCGCAAATTGGTAAAGACTTCTCGGAGACTTGAAACATGTTCTTGAAGACTGGTTGAAAAAACAATAATGTCATCCATATAAACTAAGCATATCTTATTTTGCAGATCTTTAAGGACGTTGCCCATCACGCGTTGAAATGTCGCTGGTTCGTCTTGTAGTCCAAACGGCATTCGAACGAATTCATAGTGACCGTTCTCTACATTAAATGCTGTTTTAGGAATGGAATCAGGTTGTACTTCTATCTGGTGAAAACCGGACGCTAAGTCGAGGCTCGTGAAATAATTACATCGTCCCAACTTGTCCAAGATGTCGTTGATATTTGGTAGAGGATATCTGTCATCTATTGTTTTTTCGTTAACTTTACGATAGTCTATTACGATTCGCCATTTTTGTTGACCACGGGCGTCGAGTTTTTTGGGGACAATCCAGATGGGAGAGCTCCAAGGGGATTGGCTTAATTTGTTTTTGAACCTCGTTTTTGTGGATATAAGGATACCTATATGATTCGGTATGGATAGGCACGTCATCTGTTGTTTTAATTTCATGCTTTATTTTGTTTGTGAAAGTTAGCTTTTGGGAACTATGGTGAAATATTTCGGGGAATTCAGTAATTATTTTTCTCAATGCGTGTTTTTCTTCGGAATTCAAATGACCAGTACGTAAATTTTGAAATGAAACTAGGTTGCTATTGTTCGATGCTGGTTGTCTATTCTCTACATGAAAGCATTCGAACTCATTGTTATCGATAGCGTTTCCAAATTCTTTCACAAAATCGAAATCAATAATCATCAGTTGTGATTGCTTTGTATGATTTTGACTTTCTATCCTAACTCATTAGTTCTCAACTCGAGTGATGCAACTAGGATCCTGTAAAAGATTTCCGCCGAATCGAACATCGATTAGGATTTCGGTACCTTCAGGTACGAAGGTTCTAATTTCTTTAGATACGATCGATTCGGGTGGAACTTCAATTTTTTGTATATCAAAGTTTGTTCTATATGAGAAGGGGATTTGTGTAGTTCTGCTACTCAATATTTGGTTTTGTAGGTCTACTCTTAGTCCTAGCATCTTTAGGTCTCTTAACCCTATGATATCGTCGAAGTATTCATGGAAAAGGAATAATATAAATTGGAATTCATTGAAAATGTTAAGTTCTGAGAGAAGAGGTATTCTTGCCTTGAATTTGCTGTGCTTGGTGCCAGCGCAAGTTGAAATTGGTGTGTTGCTGTGGTAGATTTTCCAGTGTCGATTAATAATTTAACCGGAATGTTACGTAGCTCGATATATGGCAAAGAATTGTTCAAATTTATATTATTTAGGTCTATCTGGTAGGGTTTACGTCGGGGTTCTCGTGAAAATTTTGATGTTCCGTCTGTTCTACAAATTGTTCGTTCATTAAGTATGTTTCGGAAGGTGGATATTCAAGGTATGGTTCAGGAACTAACTGCTGATATGTGTCGCTAGTCAGTGGTGGTTCAGAGTAAGGGTATTGATGGTCATAATCTTCTATCGGGGGTGATTCTCCTACGAATTCGTTATGGTGCAATTCTTCGAATACGAAATTCGGGCGGCCTGTTTTCTTAAAGAAATTCGATTTAACGTTATACGTTCCTGAATATATTTCCATAGGTTCAGGCGAACCATTTGTTCGAGTTGCGAGGTGAGAAAACATTTGATGGTGTTTTTGGTTTGCCAAAGACTTGTTGGTTTGTGAAAAATCGTTGGTTATTCGCGGGTCTTGTCTGTATTGGAATCGGCTGTGATGGGAATTGGGGTTTCGGAATACTTGGTCGTACGTATTGCTGCTGATATGCAGGTCTCTGATAGAAATTTGGGTTAGGTGGTATATACGAATTAAATCGGTGCCATCGATACATGCGTTGGATAATCGGGTTTGTACGTGGGCAAATAATTAGATTGGGATCTATTTACAGGTGGTTTACGATTGTGAATTTCGTTAGGTTTTTGTGTATGGTGTATAAGATTTTGTGATAGTGTTCTAATTCTTTGTTCGTTATGGTAGTGTCGTATTACAATGTCTGTTGCACTTGCGAGGTTATTTGCTGGTTTTATATCTAAAAGTAATCTTAAGTTGTTGTCTGAATTAGCAGCGAGTACATCTAAAGCATTAAGTTCGTTCTGATTAATAAGAAGAGTTTTCTGCTCTGCTGAAAGCCTAATATCTATGTATATTTTTACCTCTACCCTTGATTTAAATAGTTTTAATCTTTCTAGAAATTCTAATATATTTTCATTTTTATTCCTAGATAACTGTAAACATTCACGCATAAGTGTTTGTCTATCGGTTCTATCACCGTAGTTGTCTCTTAGAGCTGTTTTTATATCAGGCCGGGTGTTTAAATCTGGTCTGCACATTAAAAAATTAGCAACGTCACCTTTGACTTTTGCACAAATTGAGTTAAAGCAAAAATCGTTAATGCCATTATCTGTCGTACGCCCAAAGTTATTATAAATTTTTTCGCATTTGTGTATAAAATTTTGTAGTTGACCGCGTTCTCCGTCGAAAATTGGCAAACAATCAGCATTAGCTTTTGCTACGCTAATTAGTGGTGTGTGGTTTGAATTGTTTCTAATGACTTGACTAACGTATCTAGCGAATTTTGCATAAATTCTTTAATTCTAATGTTCGCTATCCTCTTAAATTTTCTTATTTGTTCGTGTTTTGTTCAAAATACATGCGCAAATTGAAGGAGAGTGTAAGGGAATTCGACTTACTTTGTTGTGAAGGCGTTCGGAGTCGTAATCTTGGAGGTACAGCTTTTTCTTGTCGGCGTCGTCCTCTAGATTCTTCTACCACAAGCCCTGACAGACAGACGAAGACAGACGATTGGAATCAACCTCGTACATGATGCTTGTGTAGCTCAAAATCTAGGAGTTCTTCGATCCTACTGACTGCGCCAATTATGTTACACGAGTGTGACTCGAGGTTTTTAAAAAACACAAACGAGACTTGGTGAACAATGTTTACTTCAAGACAAGTATATCCAACTAACGTCTAAGTTAAACTGCTACTACCTTTAGCCCTATTGGCGTTTTTATACACAAGGGAAAGTTGTTTACAAAACACCATTAAGATAAGTGAGTTATTTGAAAGGTCTAGCCTAAAGGTACAGTTTAGTCAAATGACAAGTAATTAACTATAATTTATCTATATGCACATCATCTATATACCTTTTCGTCCTGTTAATTTCTTCACATCTATTAAAGATTCCGTTGAATGTGTGTATTTCTGCAATAGTCAAATATTATAACTTACTTTAGCTATTAATAAAGAAAAATTTAAGTTTGGACGATGCACCCCTTAGAGGTGGTATAAAAAGACAAATTATTAATTACCTGTCAACATTGTAGAAATGGTATGTGCACTGCTCACAGTATTTGCAAATTTGATATCCTTCATAAGATTCAAATTTAGAATATGCTACAACACCTAGTACTATATGAAACATATAACAAGAATTTTTTGTTATTATGAAACAAAATAAACAGCATGATTAACAACAAATGATATGTTTCATATTTTTACTTATAATTTCGTGTTTACCATATATTTTAAGTACTTGCTTATTCAGCTGATGAAGAAGGTAAACTTGTATTAATGTTGGAAAGTCCCATACTAAGGGCTGCTGTCGCAACTGTAATTTTGTAGTAAAACATTAAATGTTGGAAATATGTTATATACATTATCTCAACATACCTTCAGTATTGCACGATAATTGAAGAGATGGTACACTCTCTCGTTAGGGATAAGAGGCGTGCAATCAAGACGTTATTTTCGCACCACGTAGCCCTAGCTCCTAAGACGAGAGCGAGGACCACAGTGTTCTTTCCAGGGTGTCTACTGTTTATTTCATCCAGGATTGGTTACTGGTTGTAGTATGCAACCTTCTGATGGTAGGCCAGAGTTAGCGGATTTGGTCCCTTCCAAACGAGGGTAATGTCGCAGATGGCTAGCGTATCTCCCTTCGCCAGTAGAAGATCGGGTTTGCGAAGGGTGTCGTCCGCGAGTCGTGCCAGCGAATGCGGTTCTAATGTGTGAGCGGGCATCCTGTAACATATGGGACAGAGATTCAGTTTTATTGCAGCCCACTCGACACTTTCGTTCATCGGGCGAATTCGAGGGGGTACCCTTGGTTGGAAGTAGGTTCCCCCTTGAGAGTACCGCTTCCACACAGTCTCTACTGGGCCAATAATGGGGGTTCTTAATCCAGCTTCCGCTAACACTTTTTCCCCGACGCAAGCCGTTACCCGAGTACGAGTCTTATAATTTTTGGCTCCAATCTCTTAATGTTTGCTGTACTACCACCATTCCCTTCGGTCCATTTTAGGAGCTTTTCATACAGTTTGTTGGCAGCTGGCAAAGCCAGGATCGCAGCGGTTAACGGGTCGGCTGTAGCACTAGGCGGGTCATCCGATTACCCATAATCGCTGGAATATGCGGCCACCTCTGCGGGTCCCGACACCACCTGGTACGACAAACTTGGCTAGAGGATTGATTTCTCCACCAGCTTAATAATCGGCCCGGGCAGCGCCGCCTCCTCCTTTACTTTTTCCTCTATATCCTTCGCAAAGGTGCCCTCCGTCTTAGGCTCTCTATCAGTCCTTCCTATTCGGCTGTGAGCCGTTTCTTTTTAATTGCTTCTACGGTTCTGAAGGGAAATATGCTTTGTAGATATTTATTGATGAAACGCCACTAGCAATTATTTCAACGTCTGACCACCTGTTCGGATCTCTAACGGGCGCTTCGTACTGCCCTTCCAGTTTTCTGTTGAACTCATCTGGGTGCGCCAATCTCACATGCTGTCTTAGCCAGGGAAAGGTCTTAAAATCACGCGGGCAGTAAGTACAATGGGTGTCCACGGTTGTGGATTCACCACTGTCTGGCCTATATCTACAGTAATGCTGTCTCAGGTGTTGTTTGAGACCGGCTTATCTGGCAAATTCTTTACCGCACTTACAAAGGACCATATCGAGCCAAACATAAGTTATAGGGGACGAGGTCTAAAGGGAATATAATAATCGTTCAGTTGAGTAGAAGGTATCGCTCCTGCCTGCTTCAATACGCCGGTCTGGCGGTCACCGCAAACAAAACTTTTCAATACATCACAGTTTTCAACTATTTTTTTATCTGATGTTGAACTTGCGTGTAACTGACTAATGTATGTTATTACAAAATTTGGTGCTACGCCAATCGACCCCTTTCTTGTATTCATATGCTTATATGAACTGTACGTTAACGTTTACTTATCAAACAAGGCAGGCTTTTCGCGTTTGATTTCAGTACAGTCTATAACCATGCGACAATTGGTAAATGTGCTAAAGCTGGAGGGCGTACATGTTCTATTCTCGCTAGAGGTTGGTACAGATTTCACCAACTGGCAATACAAAATCTCATGTGGAGCATAACTCCATGTCAATTAAATATTTGAGATGGTAGGTCTATAACAATTAAATCGGTGAGCCAGAACTTCATGACGCAAGTTCAACCAAAGCTTCATTAATGTAATTGATACATCTTTTTTCGGTATGTTTACTATAGTCCATCCTAAGTAATATTTTAAAGTTAGATTCTCAAACAAACAAAAAAAGAGTATTAGATAGGCAGTCCTGTGTACAAGTTTACTAATGCTCCGAGTGCTCCATATGTTCAACAGAAACTTTTTTAACCTATTTTTTAGTTCTGCATTTTCTTGTTTTAGAAAGTAGACTTCGCTTCTTTTTGAGCTCTACTTGATAATGATATTTTTTCCTCCTCGGATCTTTCGGACTCCGCGTCCGGCCACTCTTGCGTGTACCGAATGGCCTCCGCGTCCTCGGTGTTTAAGTCCGTGTTCTCGTTGGATGGTCAGGGAGTGGGTGTTGGTTTGTCGCTGCACCTGGTTTTGGGGGACCTTCCTTTCGGCTTTTTGTTCTTCCCCGATTTTTTGGTATTTGCTTCCTCTTCGTCTGAGACAGGCGAGGGGTAGCTTCGTTTCTTCTTGGGTCCGTCCCTTTTGGCGTTTTTTGTCGCTGCCATATTTTTCACTTGGTTTTTGCGAACATCTATTGCTCTTTTCTCCGCTTTGATGGCCCCCGGGATTTCGCAAACCTGAAGATTCCATTGTACAATCGCATCATCCATTTCCTTGACCTGTTCCAGAATGGCCTTAGCGTCTCCTCTGAGTTTTCACTCGACGCTGCCTTTGCTGTCACTGCTTGGTTGATACGGCGCAAGCTAGTTACGTCGTTCTCCAAGTAGGAATCCTTGTCGTCCTCCCAATTTGTGTTGTTGGACACCATGGTTTTTACTATCACTGATATCTAAACTCTTTTGTCCGGGGCTACCGGTTCGCATGAACGTACTAAGGTTCACGTTTACTACTGTAGTGTGCTCGCTAACGCTCAACGCACGACTGTGACGCTATAGGGCTGCAACTTAAGTTATATACTAATGATGAGTCGCCAATAAGATTGACACCTTGCGAGCGCACTTAACCTACTCCTACTCCATCCCTTCCATTCCACGAACTTCTTGACCCCCCTTCGTAGTTTTTACAACAAAATTTAAAATTCACTCATACAAAACTATGCAAAGTGAATAAAGTAAAAAACGTAACCATATATAAAAATGCAATAACAAACATATAGTAGTCAGCACAGAACTAGAATTAGCGATAAGAATGAGTTTTTATATATCGACTACATGCAAAATTAAATGAGCAACGTTCCCGAACATCTGCGAGGTAGTACCACATGAGACTTTCGATTAATCAAATTTTTAAACTAATATCCATATTAATACCGTTGGCATTAGTAATGATATCAAATGTTAGGTTACCGAAAATTACTTTACCGGAATTTAGTGGTTCACACAATAAATGGCTTGTTTTCCCATACGTTTGTTATTAATTCATGACAATCTCGAATTAAAGTTTTACTGCTTAAGGTCACGTTTGAAAGGCGAAGCTGCGCAGGTAATTAACGCAATGGAAGCATCTGACGCGAATTGTATCGCTGCATGGGGCTTACTAAAGAATATATATAGGAAAATAAGGAAATCCCAAGGTGTTTATTAGGTCCTGCAGTATTTTTTGAATTGCTGTCGGTTGAACAAATCAGATGAGTTGATAACCAACCTATTTTACAAAAGAGGAAATTAGGTTGGCTAATTTCGGGCCCTTTATATGATAGTAATTTAAATAATCTATTCTTCTAAGAACGAATGAAAATATTTCTGAAACGCTAGAAAAATTTTGGAAAATTGAGGAACCTTCAACAAGTACTAAGTTTTATTTCCGAGAAGAACAAGAATTGTATTTTCAAAATATATTTAAGCGCCAAAATGATGGTAGAGTGGAGTTTCATTTCCAGTAAAAAGTCATTTCAATTTAGGCGAATCTTTGGGAAATGCAGAACAAAGGTTGATTTCCATGGAAAGGAAATTTGCCAAGGACGTTAATCTAAAACAACAGTATGTCGATTTCATGGAGGAGTACATATCATTATCTCAGAACGTGTCAGAAATTTGAAACTTGAGTCAAAATTCAGAACAGATTGTTAATTGTTTACCACGACCAAACACCGTGTAGTTTTTTTCATGCATCATAAAACGCCTAACGGGTTTTCTTCAAATGATTATTTAAAAACTGGTCCCGTACTTCAAGACGATCTGTATTCGATTTTGGTTCCGTCCAGAAAACATAACTACGTGCTAACCGGTGACATTACGAAAATGTTTCGCCAAATTAATATAGAATCCCAACAATGTAATTTACAACGAATTATTTGACGATCCGATTCTAAGCTTGCAATACAGCATCATGGGCTGAACACAGTCAGTCTGGTTCGTTTTAAGTACACGGTGTTTAAAGCAATTGGCAATAGAAAATCAAAATAGCAGCGATTTTTAAATAAAATATTTGATTATATTATTTACAAATATTTAAAATTGATTGCTATTCCTCTTGATTCATATGATCAGTACGAATATTTTCGCATAAAATATTTAATCTTTCTTGATTAAATTTAGTAAAAGTTTAAAACAAATCTAAAAGAATGCCTAGAAAATAACACCAAGATAAGAAAACGCTGTAAATACAGCTTTCTCATGGTATTACTGAAATCAATTCATTGGTATCGTAGAGTTAAGTATGGTGATAGAAGCAGCGAGAGAATTACATGTATATTCAATACAGGAATAGTTACTTTACGATTGACGTTATTCACCGAAACGGTTGGAATAAATACCTTCTCAGATATCTCCTGGTTTTCAATAAACACTGGACTTTCATCACAAGCTATATAAAATTCCAAGTTTCGCATCTGGGCGGAACTAAGATTTCTTGAGGTATTTAAATTTATTTATTTATTTTATTAAATTTTAATAATAATGATTTTATTGAATTGAATTTTGAAATCGTTCCCTTGTATCCCATCAAAATTTGAGGATATTTTATTTGCATGAACTACATGTACCTTTATGTGTTAGTTGGAACTTTTCAATTTCCAATTTTAGCATTACCGTTCCCATAGTCACAATGGGAGTATCAGGGTTTATCCCGTTAATATAGACTTTCTGGTTATCGCTACGTTCCTTATAGACGAGTGCTTAACCAGCGAGGTCGTCGCACACTATCTACTAGAAACGTTATATTACCATTTATCTTGTTTAAGTTCCCAGACGAAGGTGAGATTTTCGCTTGTACATTGAGCGCTACTGTGGCTCACAAAGTGCGTTAACAAACTTGTTTTGTTTTTTGACTGGTGATTATTTAATATTGAATGAACGTCTCGACGTGACTGCCGTGCAATGGGACGTCGGTCATTGCACGTCTGTTTGAGTTTAAATGATTGACCTTTGTGTTTTGGAGCCGTTGTGGTGGTCTAGAATTAGATTTTTCTCGGTTTTTCTTGAAACATTCGTTACAGTTATGACCATTCCTTCTACAAAAATTATAATATTTACTTGTACAAGCGCGTAGCATTCGAAAAGTTCCTGACCCTTAAACTTGGTTGGTTTTTTCTTCTTGTAATTATTAATATTATGTGTATTATTTTTGCAGGAGTTAAATAATTATTTGTTAATCGTGTTTTTGTATAGTTGAGTTGAGGAGTTTTTCCTCTTGGAATGCAATAACATGTCCGGTCTTGAGTGAATTATGAATGGTCTAAAAGCAGTCTGTTGGATAGATCGCATTAAACCTGGAAAATCATCTTTATTTCCGCAATTGTCAAGTTCAGCTTGCGAGCATTCGCTTTTCTATTTTTCAACCCCTTTAAAATATTCTGTTACGGTTTCATTGAAAGCTTGTTTAATTGTCCCTAACTCTTCGTGAGCTTCGGCTAAATGTTTTGTATGAGAATAGTATAGCTTTAGTTTAGACTTTAGTTCTGTCCATGACGAAACATCATTTAATTCGAACTCGTTTACAACATTCGTAGATAATTAAGAAACTACGTGCAATAATAAAGACGGCGCTGGCAAATCCAAAATGCCGAATTCCTGTTTCGAATAAAAGTAGTTAATTCTATTCTTTCACCATTGAAAGGTTTAATAAATTTAAACAATACTACTAGAGGTAATTCATCAGAGATGGACGAACCCCTGTCGTCGTCGTCGTGGTTGTTCACTTCTGTTGTGCTCATGATAGTAATTATTTATTTTACAATTGCTCTTTACAAAAATTATTTATTTATGCAATATTAACTTTCCGTAAAATAATATATTACTCAAGTTTTCTATTAAGCTATTAAATAAGAGAACTCACTCAGTATATGTCTTTTATACGATGAGTCTTGGTCCGGCTTCCGCTTCTCCTGTCGCTGAACCGTTGACGTTGTCTTCGGAGTCGGCAAGCGCTGGCTTCCTGCTCTGGCAGATGATGCTCCGTTGTAGTCCGTTAAGGTTTTGGAAATTCTCTCCACGTAGCTATAGATGCAGGTGGTTGGCTATCCTCCTTGAACGGCACAGGATGTGACAAGGCACACAGATGTTGATATCCAGATCATAAATGAAAGTTCATTTGGCGATGATTTACAACCTCATAGATTTTTCAGGATCCCGCTTCTGACACCAATTTTGTGTTGTATTCGTCTCAACACATGGGATGTTTTTTTAAAAAAAGGCAGTTTCTGACACCAAGGTGAAGCTCCGTAACACGCAAATTACAATTCGAATACAAATTGGAAATATGAACACAAATTAACAACTGGATTATATTAGAATTATAATCGAACGTAAATAGAACATGAGTTGAATACAAGTTAAAAAATTACATGAATTACACAACACGACTTAAGATGGACAATGTACTACTCTTAATAATGCTGGGGTACTACTATTCTACTCTATTCTTATTCTATAATGGTTTTAGCTATACGCCATGACCAGCAACTCTGATTCATACTTTATACATATACACTAAGGATCATACAGGGATACACGCTTCTCGCCCAGGGATTCATCAGGGCATAATGAATAAATAACACAAACAAAACAGAACCACGGGAGAAAGGAACCCACATGTGGTTTCAAACAAAGGATAAAACAGGCATATCATTACACAAACACTCAAACAATAATTTTACTTTTAATTATGAATGAAAATATTTCTTTATATATTCCTATGTTATGAGAACCGATTAAACTAAAATAATTAAAAGGGTTGATTATCAGCCTTGACACGTTTTTGAGCAAAATCGAGCGGTAATTGTCATACTTGGCACATTACATAATTAGAAGTTCCAGAGACCCTACTTCTCCACATTCATATATATCGTTATCCCATAATTTAATTTTAAATAAATAGCTGTGGCAAAGCCCATGATTACTACGCAGTCTACATATAGTTTTAACAACGCCCTTAGATGTTACGCCATTAAACCAATTTTCTTTTGAAGGACTAGGTTGCAAGGCTTTAAAGAAGTTGCCCGTGTCAGTTTCAACAAAGTATCTTTCGAATTCTGAATGAATGGCTTTAATGCAAAATGAGCCAAATCAATTGGGGATAGCTTATGATCTAGACTTTCACATAAAGTACATCCTAATTTGGGAAATGTATCTACTGTTTCATTACCGACTATCCCTATGTGTCCTTTCACCCATAATAGTTCTACTTCGTGGATAAGGTTATTAATCTCCTGATAGGTCTGAATTATCAAGGGGTCTATTTTAGCTACCATATTAATACTGCCTAGCTTCTCTACCACACTTCTACAGTCAAGTATGATTAACACGTTTTGTTGCAGGTGTAATGTTTTTACATACTACACTACCTCGTAAACAGCGATTAGTTCTGTTGTGTATACCGACATAATTAAATTGAGTTTGTAAGACTTGTGATATTGTAGTTGTGGATCATAAAAGGCGCAACCAAAACATTGATTTTTGCAAGGGCCATCAGTATATATTATGTAAAAATTACTCCATTTCTGTGCTAATAATTCTTCAAGTTATTGGTTAATAAAATGAGAAGTTTGACTCTTGATGAATTCGTCATAGTACCGACACATTATAGGGGATACAAGGTGCTTATATGCAATATCGCAGATACTGGAACTGGAGATAGTCGACCGAAATTCTAACGAATTTATAGCATAATAGCACGATACCAATACAGGGGATTTCTTTTCATCCAAAATTTGGATGTTAAGTCCAATATAAACAGATCATGAATTTTCTTTAAAATGTCGTCTTTTCTAAAAAAAAAACACTTTACTATGTATTTAGTACCAAGAATGTTTCTTCTTAAACCTAAAGGCATTTCACAAGTCTCCGCTAACAAAACATTTATAGGTGTGCTTCTTAATAGCCCAGTAGATAATCTCAAGCATTTATTATGAATTACACCGATTTATTTTAAAGGGAATCTGCTGCAGCTCTATAGAATAGTAACGAAATGGAAGGATCTGCCCCCCATTTTGTAGAAGAAATCATACGCAGAATATTTATTAATTTTTCGCAGCTTTGAATTAGATACCTTATATGCGCCATGTCAATGTCTTATCTATGGTAATACCTAAGAACCTTTTTTCGTGCGTCACAGGTAGACATGAACTAAGCACCTTTATTTGATCCGGTAGATTTTCTCTGCTTCTAGTAAAAGTTGTGATATTGGATTTTTCATATGAAATTGCTAAGCCGTTTTTGTCAGTCCATGAAATTAAAAAAGAACATTTTTCAAGTAATGGTAAGTACGTTCGATTGGACGATTACTCGTATATAAACATAAATCATCTGCGTATTGAACTAGATTGATATTATCCTCAAAAAGATTCTCTAGTTTCTGAATGTATAAACTACATAGGATGGGACTAAGAGTACTGCCTTGCGGAATTCCGAGATTTGTTGTTTGTGGACCATACATGATGCTATTCATTTTAAACTTCAGGAAGAGATGGCTCATTGAATATCTACACACTATGCAACAGAGTCATAAGTGGATGCTGGATGCGGAAGAAGGTGTTCTCAAGTGAGCTATCTGGTATTGCTGAAGGAATATCATAGCCCGCCACAGAAGTGGCTCTGGACAAAATAAGCAAGATACTCCCTGGCAAGGATAGAAGAATCTGGGTAGTAACCCTTCAAACTAACCATGGGACCGTGGACCGAGGCGTGCATAAAGTGTTTATTTGCTAAAGACTGTGAATAGCATGCTTTTTTAAACGTGTCATGTTTTTCATTTTTTTTAAAGGCGCGCCTGTCAAGGCGGCCGGTTTACGTTAAGATTACATAGTATCGAATTCTAGCGCTCTTTGCGCATGCGTATTATGTATGTAAATAAGAATGTAGTAAGCGCGAATAGCATTCCTTGTGTGACGTAGTATCATGGCGGACGAATAGTAATGTCGTAGCAGCACATTTGGCATTTTTATTTCATTTTAGTTTCGATAAGCAAGCGACAGTTTGCACGTTTTAAAGAATTCAAAATCTCTACGATTTAATAGATAGTAATAGAGGAACTAGTGCAAAAAGGGGGCACAATAAAGGCAAAATTGACTAGATTCAATATATTTATAAAAGGGATTAAAGATAACACTCGTTACTATGAATAGAGCATTCGAATGTCTAAATTGGATAGTTATTTTGAAGAATTCAGTTCAATATTAAATCGAATTACAAGCAGCTCAAAAAGAGTTAGAGGTTCAAGAAACAGAAAGGCAAAATATTGAGGAGAATTACTGTAAATTATAAGCAGAAGCTAATGAGATGCTGGAAAAATACAAAACAAAACAATACTACAAGGTCGACAGAAAATCAAGATATAAATACACAAACAAAATTACCGCTTATATGAAGAAACATGTTATTGACAAGTTTAATGTAATAAGTTTGTGCGGTTATCATCTGATAATATAATGGTAACAGAATTCTGTGCTTGTGTATCCTCGAGTAGCTTTCAACGAAGATATGTTGTTACGAGTCTCATAAGCATAACTTATGACATAAGATTCAATGCAATTCGGACCTGGGATCATTTCATTTTCGCAAACTACGTTCTAGCTTTGCGCACTTGTTTCTTATATGCTTCCGCAGAAGCTTTGTTAGAGGCATGCACTAATGCCTCTATCTATTTACATGCACCACTACCTTTTTACAGGGGAGCCAACCCTATTTATTTATTAAATTTATAAGCGCACCTCGGTGCTATGCTTATTTGTATGTCCCTTTCCGGGAGCCTAATATACTTTCCTTGTTTTAAATTTGCCTAAGAGACTTGGCCCTGTATTATTGGCATGTATTTGTACTTGAACCAAATACGTTCGTTATTTTCACATTTATAGGGGAACCCACCCTATCTCTTAGAGCTTGAACGCCTGGTCGAGGGCGACAGTAGCGACAATAGCCGATCAAAATACAAAAGTAATGTCACAGCTACCCAGGCGTTCTCGTTTGAAACAATACGCTATGTGCAATCTTTAGCTCTCTGCTACTGCGCCCCAAAGAAGGGAAAAAGCCAGTAGCCAGCAAATGTGCGAACTGCGCACCGACAAGTAAAACGGAGCGATGCTGCCGACATTACATAAGAAAACTGGTCCGTGAAACTCGTCCGCTACCACGAGCAACTAAATGAAAAAATTTCTAAGTCCCGATACGACAAAGGACCGAACAAACGTACAAAAACAGCGGGCCCTGCGGCCGCAACGACCGTCAGCAAGAAGCGGAGTGATCGTACTTGTAGAAGATGTCTATACATGCGCGCCGACAATCTCACCAAAATAATTTCCGACACAAACTTAACCGAAGACTAAAAATATGTATAGACGACAACGGACACAGTAGCCTCGACGGACGATGATAGAAAATCGAGAATTTGTGTTTATTAAAGAAATCTATACATGCGATTCGACGACCTTACCAAATGACTCCCGCCAGAAATAAATGTATAGACAACGTCCTCGACGATTCCCGCCAAAACTAGAAAATCTTAGAAATCTCTAATAATCATACGACGACGTTACTGTACACGTTACGACGAGGTACGAAAGGTGACCGAGAGTACACGATCGCTAATACCTCGCCCGTAAATTATAAAATACACTTAGAGAATTCAAATTTGAATCTAGTCACAGCTTGTGATAGTCGATGACCGTCTAGCTAACGCCCCACCTTTTTTTTTGCTGTGCTGCACCGCTTATCTGAAAGCAACCATTGACTTTTTAAGGTGGCATGAAGTTCACGTTCTTGCCTGATTGGTTGCCACACTCTTTCTCGATAACTATGCAGTTGTATAATATTCAACGAGTTTATGTACACCACGCTGTAGGTTTTGGATTGATTTGGCAAACACACAATTATTGCTTATTTTTATGAAATAATCTAAAAATGTGATAGTAACCAGTATCGATATAGATCAACGTAGAATGTAACACACATGGCATGATCTGTCACATTATGGCATAATCGGTAGCGTCCGTAAAATGTATAATTCAAAGAACTGTAATTGACCAGCAATAAATGAATGTCAAAAATATTCTTGTTAATTGTTTTATTTTCATTAGAAGTGTAGGTGTGTAAATATTGCGTGTTGCAATTTATTACCATTTAAAACAAAAGGATGCGTTACAGCAAAACAATCACTATCCTTAGCCCAATGATAACACTGATAATTAAAATTCAATTTAGAACGCGATACATTAGTAATTAAATTAAAATCTTCTTTAGATATATAAATCAAACAATTACGCTTGGATCTACACGCTTGAACATCAATCTTACAACCGTTAAACAAAGACTCTATATACAAACGAACATCATTCACAAACATTTTCTCCTTAAATTCTAAAAAAGCATGCAAATGACTACTTACTTGCGAATTTACACTACTAGATTCTAAAGCTACACAAAAAGATATGACGTCGGACTCTATAGCAGCCAACAGGTCTGACCTACTATACTCGTCGCTTTCCGTCAAACTAATAGTTATCAGAAATAACGCACTGGGTTCTATATGCCTAACCGGTTGCGATAAAGTCCGCGCCGAAGCAGAAGCCATTAAATAAAGTTAAAAGACAGACAGTATACAAAAAAACGCTTATCCCGTACGGGCTGAGGTAGTTGTTCTAGACCTCAGCCCGATCAAATTGCGCTAAGTCCCAAGGTCACGAGTCGTCATCAGTGATATAGGCAACCACATTGCCTCGTCGCTTACAGCTGTTTCATCCACTTGCATTAACAGTTCCTCGTAATCCGCGTCGTCACACACACGACCCACAGCGGGCAGTAGCGGAAGCTCTTCGTCTTCACTTTCGCTAGATGGCGGTGGCGGTGACGGAGTACGACGAAATATAGGAAATTCTACAATATCTATACCACGCTCTTCATCTACATCTCTACCCCCCCAACTACTATCGGAGTCTGCAACATAAGACGACTCGTCACCAATACCAATAGAATCATACTCACAATCATAATCGGATAAATCATCAACTAACCTATTATAATCGGTATTATAAAAACGGCAAGAATCATTAGGTACATAATTACCGTGAACTACATTATCGGCCACCACGTGACGTGGATGCCCCTGAAGGTCTAACACACGTTCGTTATTGATATCATACGCAAAATAAGAGCAACGCTCTGCATCAGTAATACTATGAATATATTCAAATTTCGCGCCAATACGAAATATTACACCTTCATTACAATGTCGATTAATATATCGTTATGCAGCATACAAATGATACGGAGCCACAAAATAATCCGCGTTTTTATATAAAAACGAGGCAAAAAGCAAAATATCCCTATTTTCGAAATGACTATTATAAATTTTACACCACACTAAATCCGGCAGCGGAGTACCATGTAAATAATCAAATATATTATGTCTCATAGTTTTTCCTTTAAAACTAGACAAGGGATAATTGTCATCCCAATCAATCCTTGTCCTTAGTGCCTTCCAAGGTTCGAATGGTGTGCCCAAGTAAGTACAATTACCACAAAAACGGATATAAACCGTTTTTAGTACAAATCACCCGTTTAACGGAATTCTAAATTTTTGGATTGGATACCTTTCCTTGTCTAGTCTCTAATTTTTAATGTCAAAAAATCATTTTAGCGCGTCCAGGTAATTCTATTTTGCAGTGCGGCGCTTCCCAGGATGCAATCTTTGTTTGGTGTTTTGCTCAGTGTCTGTTGACTTTATAACTATTGTAGCGTTCTTTAGTAGTTTATTCAAGAAAAAAGAACAAAACACAACGTAATAATATAATACACTTATCTCTAATCTATATTATTCATGCACTACGCACTACTTATTTTTATTAGCTTATTCAACCTCCCCTACACAGAGCGAATAATTAGTTGCCTATATTTTTTTTCTGTTTATAATAATACTGTAAATAATTCTAACATGCCTCCTTATAGACGAAAAAAAAATATTAACTCAAAACATATACAACATTATGCAGTTAATACTATATATGAAACATCAATTGGTCTCTTAAATTTGTAAATTTAACATGACCTAAAGGTTTTGTAAAAATCTGCTCTTTAGTATTAACATATTCAATTCTAATTACACCGTCATTGACTTTTTCATTAATAAAATGATATCGCACATCAATGTGCTTACTCATTTTGTTTGCAATACCATTTTTGAATAAATTTATAGCACCTTTATTGTCTAAGTTCAACGTTGGTGTCACTTCTTTACCGAAAACTTGTTCGATAAAGGCCTAAACAAACCCAAGTACGTTGTCATGCATTAATTTGGCGCACCTTGATGTCCGTTTTATTGCGTTGCGTCGACGTACGTCAATGCAGTGCAACAGCTCGCGCACCAGAAACATTGTTGCGTTCAGTTGAAGCTTTGTATTTGGTGTAAAATCTTGTCAAACAAACGAAAACAGGTACTAGCTGCATATTCGTTACTGCAAAAAATGAAGAGAAGGTGTCGTAGGTGGTGGATGCATCCCATTAACCAGAAACGTGAAAATTATGGAGAATACCGTAAAATCTACGAGGAATTACAGATATTCCCAGAACGTTATTTGCGGTATTTCCGCATAACAAAAGTGCAATTTGAAACACTTCATTCGTTAATAAGAGATAAAATATAGAAGGATAATACAAACTACAGGAAAAGCATTTCCACGAGGGAATGTTTAGTCGTAACATTGAGGTAACAGTTTCTTCATCTTTTAATAAGTGCACCTAATATTTAATATAATAGCAACCTTACAAGCATTTACAGATCATACAGTGTATGAACATCATTGTATTGGCTATAGGAAGTTGATTTAGGCTGAGAAGCTGCGGTACTCCTTGACTGTGGAGTATACGACGGCAATGAGAGAAATTTAAGCTATTTTCAACTCCATTGTTTATTATCTCTCACCATATATACACTGTTACCTATATATTGACATTCACTAGTTCAACGTTTTTCAACAAATAAATCAAATATGTGCTTTGTAGACAAATTTATTGACTTTCATGCGTTATAACTACTACATTTACCTTTCTGTTGGTTTAATTGCTCCAATTCATCAATGGGAAAACTCCCGCCTTACAAAATAAAACTTCTATTTATTTCGGTACTGCTAAAAAATAAAACGATCAAATCTGACAAGGAAAGCAATAAAACTCGAATTATGTAGGATAAATTTACTATGATAATACAAAAATGGTAATGTAAATTACAATTAAACGTAACTTATGTTATAATTATAGAAATATAGTGCGTTCCAAAAATATACCAATTACATAACGTAGGTAACTTAGAACTACGATAAATTACAATTGAACGTAGCCTACGATACCGACAGTAATATATAAGTAAGTGATTGAGAGGGGGAATCACTTGACAAAGTCAATTTTAAATTGATCAACGTATTTTTGGAATAAAAGATTGCGGTCTCAGCTTGGTTTCACTGGTTACTCCAACGGGTTTCAATCGGGAAGATGATTCGGTTGAGCTGATGTGTCTGAAACAAAAGAGTATAGAATTCGTATTAGAATTCTGAGAGGTAATAATTTCCAAAATGAAATACATTACATCGAATGTATGTACATACACTAGGGTGATAGAATAAAATAAACACCTACTAATTAAAAAAAGATACTATTCTCGTTATATATACAAAATATTTTAAAATTTTTAAATTAGACTAATATTTTGACAAAGGACCGAACAAACGTACAAAAACAGCGGGCCCTGCGGCCGCAACGACCGTCAGCAAGAAGCGGAGTGATCGTACTTGTAGAAGATGTCTATACATGCGCGCCGACAATCTCACCAAAATAATTTCCGACACAAACTTAACCGAAGACTAAAAATATGTATAGACGACAACGGACACAGAAGCCTCGACGGACGATGATAGAAAATCGAGAATTTGTGTTTATTAAAGAAATCTATACATGCGATTCGACGACCTTACCAAATGACTCCCGCCAGAAATAAATGTATAGACAACGTCCTCGACGATTCCCGCCAAAACTAGAAAATCTTAGAAATCTGTAATAATCATACGACGACGTTACTGTACACGTTACGACGAGGTACGAAAGGTGACCGAGAGTACACGATCGCTAATACCTCGACCGTAAATTATAAAATACACTTAGAGAATTCAAATTTGAATCTAGTCACAGCTTGTGATAGTCGATGACCGTCTAGCTAACGCGCCACCTTTTTTTTTGCTGTGCTGCACCGCTTATCTGAAAGCAACCATTGACTTTTTAAGGTGGCATGAAGTTCACGTTCTTGCCTGATTGGTTGCCACACTCTTTCTCGATAACTATGCAGTTGTATAATATTCAACGAGTTTATGTACACCACGCTGTAGGTTTTGGATTGATTTGGCAAACACACAATTATTGCTTATTTTTATGAAATAATCTAAAAATGTGATAGTAACCAGTATCGATATAGATCAACGTAGAATGTAACACACATGGCATGATCTGTCACATTATGGCATAATCGGTAGCGTCCCGTAAAATGTATAATTCAAAGAACTGTAATTGACCAGCAATAAATGAATGTCAAAAATATTCTTGTTAATTGTTTTATTTTCATTAGAAGTGTAGGTGTGTAAATATTGCGTGTTGCAATTTATTACCATTTAAAACAAAAGGATGCGTTACAGCAAAACAATCACTATCCTTAGCCCAATGATAACACTGATAATTAAAATTCAATTTAGAACGCGATACATTAGTAATTAAATTAAAATCTTCTTTAGATATATAAATCAAACAATTACGCTTGGATCTACACGCTTGAACATCAATCTTACAACCGTTAAACAAAGACTCTATATACAAACGAACATCATTCACAAACATTTTCTCCTTAAATTCTAAAAAAGCATGCAAATGACTACTTACTTGCGAATTTACACTACTAGATTCTAAAACTACACAAAAAGATATGACCTCGGACTCTATAGCAGCCAACAGGTCTGACCTACTATACTCGTCGCTATCTGTCAAACTAATAGTTATCAGAAATAACGCACCGGGTTTTATACGCCTAACCGGTTGCGATAAAGTCCGCGCCGAAGCAGAAGCCATTAAATGAAGTTAAAAGACAGACAGTATACAAAAAACGCTTATCCCGTACGGGCTGAGGTAGTTGTTCTAGACCTCAGCCCGATCAAATTGCGCTAAGTCCCAAGGTCACGAGTCGTCATCAGTGATATAGGCAACCACATTGCCTCGTCGCTTACAGCTGTTTCATCCACTTGCATTAACAGTTCCTCGTAATCCGCGTCGTCACACACACGACCCACAGCGGGCAGTAGCGGAAGCTCTTCGTCTTCACTTTCGCTAGATGGCGGTGGCGGTGACGGAGTACGACGAAATATAGGAAATTCTACAATATCTATACCACGCTCTTCATCTACATAATAATTTCCAAAATGAAATACATTACATCGAATGTATGTACATACACTAGGGTGATAGAATAAAATAAACACCTACTAATTAAAAAAAGATACTATTCTCGTTATATATACAAAATATTTTAAAATTTTTAAATTAGACTAATATTTTGTCGATCCACCTTTACTTGCGTGAATAAATAGTCCGATACCGCAAGGTACAAAGGACATAGGATTAAAAAAAAATATTTTGATTTTAATAATTTGAGAAAAATGTAAGGTATTGATTGCTGCTTTGTTGTATGCTATTGGTAACAAGTATGTTATGTTTGGGGTTTATGGGTTAAAAGAATGAAAATTTTTGATTGCTTCTGCGTGATCTAATATCTGTACATTTTAACAGAGAAAAAGGAGCAGCACTCATTGGACACCAGAAATGTTGAGAAAACCACCATACAAGAAATTACGTCTAGGAAAGTCGAAGGAACAAGTTAATGACAAGTTTATTATGCTTGGTGATGATCGAGCAGATCTTTTAAAACAGCAGCTAATAATAGCAGAGAAAGGGTCGTATATAAAAAAAAAATATGGATACTGATACGAGCACTTGGTACAACGAACACGTGGTGGGATCTATTTTAAGAGATTTAGAAGAGTTTCAAGTAAGTAAAACGAAACTGACAAGATGTGAATTGGAAATTCTCCAAGATGTGGATATGCTCATGTTTCTTGAGCGCGGTATCCGAGGAGGGTTGACGCAGTGTTTGGCCAGGCGCGCCAAAGCTAATAATAAATACATGGCGAATTACGAATCCGCGGAGGCTAGCATATATCTTATATATTATGACATTAGCGCCATGTACTTTTGGATAATGTCGCAGTTTCTCCGCTATGATGCATTCAAGTGGGTAGAAGATGTCAATAATTTGGGTTTAAATGTTCCCGACGACTCTTCTATTGGTTATATACACTCGAGGTGCACTTAGAATACCCTGGTGGCAACGTGAAGGTTTGGGGGTGTATGTCGTAGAGAGGTGTTGGTCCTCTTCGTCTCATTAATGGTATAATGGATCAGCATGTTTTCAAAAATATTATGGAGGATACCACGCTTCTTCTTGCGAAGGGTTTCAAAAAACGCCATGATATAACTTTCAAAAAAGTAGCCGGAGAAAGTAAATCTGTGGATCAGGGAGTATGTGACCAATGGACTGAAGATTTGCCGAATCTTTTAAGAGGATATGATCCAAACAATATTTATAAGGCCGATGAAACTGCTTTGTTCTTTAAATGTCTGCCAGACAAAACATTCATTTTCAAGAGCGAAAAATGCCACGGAGGTAAGCAAGGCAAGGAACGCCTTACTATTCATCAATGTGTTAACATGACCGGTACAGACAAACTCCCTCTTCTAATCATTGGGAAATCTAAGCGACCCAGATGCTTTAAAGGTGTCAAAACTCTACCCGTTGATTATGCGAGTAATACAAAAGCTTGGATGACTAAGGAATTGTTCAAAGATTGGTTAAAAAAAGTTGACAGATGAAAAACAAGCGAAAAAATATTTTGCTTTTTATTGACAACTGTACTGCTCATACGGACTTACCAACACTTGCAAATCTCAAAGTTATATTTTTCCCTGCCAATACCACCATTAAACTTCAACCTTTAGATCAAGGTATCATTCATACATTCAAACAGGTTTATCGCAGAGAAGTTATAAAGTATACGCTTACCTGCTTGGAAGAGAACATTAGCCCTGAGATAAATATACTCCTGGCTATGAAATTTGCAAGAAGAGCATGGTATGCAGTGAGTGACGTAACTGTCAAAAACTGCTTCAAGAAAGCTGGGTTCAGTATCTGTCCAGCTAACCAAGACTTTCTGATCGAGCAAAATGAGGTTGAACTTGACAATAAGTTTGAAGTTGCACCTAGCAGTGAAGAATGGGCCAAGCTCGTGTCCCACAATACCACTGGTAATGTGTCGACGCCAACCTTTGAAGACTTCGTACAGATTGACGACGACGTGGCTACCGCCGGAAAATACACCGAAGACGATATCGTTCAAAACTGTGTGAGCTCGTGTACTAACGAAAATGACAGTGAAAATGAAGCCAGCCAATCACACATTTTGGATAGAGAGATGGAGGAAATTCCAACAAAACGAGAAGCTTTAAAGGCACTGGAGACGCATCACAAATTTTATGAATATGCGGCGGTTGATCAAACCATATTTGATAAAATTTATGAACTTGAAAAACATACACAAAATCTAAAAACAGAATCGCAAAAGGAATTAACAGATTTTTTCAAGTAAATGTTGTTATAATATTATTTAGATTAAACATTTATGTTCAGCTATTATTTCAATAAATATATAATACCCATACATACACGTATTTTGTTTCGAATTACGTCATATTTGCCGTATTTTTATAGACCTCTATAAGTGAGACAGACCCCATTCTGTAACTCTGTAGCCTAGAAACTCGGGTTAGTGAGAAACCTCTATAAGAGAAAAAGAGATCGCGGTCCCTTGAGCTCTCAGTTATCCAGGTTTGACTGTATTGTAATGATATGAATTGTTGTCCTTTACTTACCAATGATTCTCTTCTATAATTTTACTAGTTCACCTATTACAGATTGTGCTGTTTGATGCACGCCGTCAAGTTTTATTTTGGTTGATGTTAGAAGTTGGAGGCGAAGTACCATCAGTACTCCCTCTTTATGAAATTTTTAAACACAGATATTCAATCTGTACAGGTTTCTTTTAAAAGTTTTACAGATATCTACTTTGGGTATCCTTTAATAAGTAATTATTCACAATGTTCCTTGTTTTAAAAAAAGAAAGAGTCCCTTCAACAATACTTGCAGAGGAGACGTAAACGTTACTATCGTTCATCTTATATATAGCTTTTCGTAAACATATTTCTTATGTAATTATTTTTTTCTAAATTTCATCTTTAAAAGACGTTTAATCTACAGTACCCACACATTCCAATTACACTGTATGAATATTCCGAAATTGTACTCATAATCTTCGAAATATCTCGTACGACGAAAAGATGGCACGACTGGCTGCAATTTCCTTTATAATATCACACATGTCGAGTATGTGGGTGTATACTGAGTGGCCTACCATACAGGCGAACCAATGCGTTACCCTGGATATAAAACAAAAGAACAGACAGATGAAGATCGGGAACAAAAGTGAGAGATGTTGGCATTTTTTTTCTGCTAAGTCATTATTTTTCTGATATAACTCCGTAAAATTATAAATATCTTCGTATTATATTCAATAATAAAGTGTATCAGCTGATACTACATACAAAATTTGGAAGTTCCGGACACTTATGTTGGAAGCCGAAGGCCAGTCCATCCTAAATCCGAGCCAGTGAGTACGATTTCAAAGGTTGTAGACGGCGAACCTTCCTAATTTCTTCAAAATTCGATCCCATATTTAGTTTCGTAAATTAATTAGAATATTTCAAGTTTAGCTAGTCAGGGATTGCCTTAGGTTTTCTGTAAAACATTTTCTTTTGTAAAAAAGCGATATATATATATATATATATATATTTATTTGTCAATATATTTGTTTCTTTCAACTTTACATTTGGTATTTTAATTTAGAAAACATTTTCACTTAATTCAAAACAAATAAAGTCAAAATTTTAGTTCAAAGCCGGTTAAAAAATTTTAACAAGCCTGAGATCTTCCACCACAACATACTAAATAAATACATTTGAGAACAATGTATCAGTCCCAATCTATACTAGCAAAGCGTATCTAATACAATTGGCCAAGGCTGTATATATTGTCCATAGAATACCCTAAATAGGTACCCTAAAATGATGAATAAAACATGTACATAAAAGTAGCGCCCTCCAACATCTGCGTGGGTGAACTAAAATATAATTCTTTTGAGCAGGTTTTATATTATTCTAAAACAAGGTAGTTAATAAAAGACGAAACTATTTTCAACCAGTGTATTATAAATATTGTTATAGTACCAAAACACCGTATATTTATAAATAAAATAAATTATAAATTCAATTCTTATCTATGTATAATAAAATCTCCTATCTGTCTGATATTATTGTTGAATTGTTTAATATAATTGAATATTAACAATTTCACGAGTGATTGAGGAATCTGCTTTTTCATTAGAGTGGCATGTGTATTAAAATTTGTAATAACTAGAGACCGGATATATTTTATTTTATTTATTTATTATATTTTACGTCTATTTGTAGATGTGTTACACTTAAAGTTAATTAACGCCGATTAACTTAAATAAATAAAATAAAATATATGCACTTTACATATAATCCGGTCTCTAGTAATTACAATAGTTATAGTAGAATTAAGGTATGTTTCGATGTTATGTAGTACATTTTCTTTGTGTAATGCATGAATAAATAGGAAATGTGTTATATGGTATATCTTTACAATTGTATCGATAAAGTCTACACTACAATACTAATTTCACATGAATGACATCATTATTTTCAAAATGAGCAGAACACATCCTACGACTTGCTACTTTAGTTGGTTCCATTTGCAACAAAGATTTGTTTCTGGAGAGCGAAACCCAATCTATGAATTGTTCTGGATCTTTTGTTGAACTCGGAAATTTAGTAAAACCAACATAACCCTTAGCGCGGTTGTACACCAAGGAAACATCAAACACGCAACATGCAACATGAGGTAAATACCGCGCATAGACTTGTGCCGCATTAAGACAATATAAACACACAGATTTCGTTGAAATCATCGTACACCATTGAAGACGCAAGATCGCCTATTTTTATTAAAAATAGAAGTACTGTTCAGAAAAATGTCTGAAAATCCCGTTTAATATAAATTTTGTGAAAGCAATCGAAAAACGTCCTTGTACATGGAACTATTCCTTAACGGAGTATAGCAAACGAAATTTAACAGAAAAAGCATGGGTGGAGGTGGCAAATGAAATAAAAGATTCAGGTAAATATAGTGTAGAATTTACTAATTAAGAAAGATAGCTAAATAGCACACCATAAAGTTTATTGTAAAACGACACTACTAATACAACACGTGTTACAGTATATCTACCGATGTTTACTCTCCGGATAGTTCCAATCTACTGAAATTGGTATGTTCCAAAAAGTGTACATCTATCCGCTGTGTTCAGATACATTGCAGTGTATACATATAAGAATTGCTCTTTATCGTTAACATCAACACACCCCCTCAATTCTTATACTATCTAAAATGAAATACACGAATTTACAAGAAAACTTATTCAAACTAATTATTTACAATGCATATCCCTAACTTGTCTCTAAAATATTTTAGCTTTGATGCCGGTAAAGGTTTTGTAAATACGTCTGCAATTTGTTCTGCAGTTGTCACATAACTTAACTTTATTCTACCATCATTAATACATTCCCTAATAAAGTGATGCCTGACATCTATGTGTTTGCTGCGCTTGGTTTCTAGAGTGTTTGCTATTTTAATACAGGATTGGTTATCCTCATATATCTCTATAGGAAATGCACTGTGGTTAAGGATTTCAGTAAGTAATTGACCAATAAAAATACATTCTGTTGTGCAATCAGAAAGGGCAATGTATTCTGCTTCTGCACTACTTAGCGAAATTGTTGCTTGCTTTTTCGACTTCCAGAAAACAAAATTGTTACATATTTTAATTCCATAACCTGAAATACTTTTCCTATCGTTAGCATCATTTGCATAGTCGGCATCAACATAAGCACTAATAAGTTGACCAGTATGAGCTATTGATTTCTCATATTTAATACTGTAATTTTCTGTTGACTTTAAATATCTTAGAACATTTTTTAAATGCTTCCAGTGTTCTCTCGTATAACAGTTTTGAAAACGACTAAAGTAATAAACTGAGATCTGGTCTAGTTCCTAACATAATATACATTAAAAATCCTATAAGTTCTCTATAAGGCTAATCATTACAATCTTTTAATTCTAACTTACTATTTTTCAAGTTTAACTTTGGCTGTATAGGAAAACTTGATGTTTTACAATCTTGCATATTAAATTTACTTAAAACTTTTTGTATCAAATCTTTTTGACTTAAGAACAGACTGTTACCAACTTTTTCAATTTTTATACCCAAAAATTCAATGAAAAGTGATTTTGTGTTTTGGGAGATAAATCTCGCATTTCAAATTCTGACATTAATTTTTGCTTAACAAGATCTAATTTTTCCTGACATTTGGAAAATAGAATTATATCATCTACATGTACAATTAAAAATGTATCAATATTGAAAAACAAACATGGGTCTGACTGAGATCTTTTAAAGTCTGAACTTAATAAGAGTTCATGAAGTTTCTGATACCAGCACTTAGGTGCTTCACGTAAACCATATAAAGATTTCTTAAGTTTACAAACATAATTTGGTTTATATGAACAGTTCATTTCAACTCCTTCTGGAATTTCCATATAAACAGGTTCGGGTAAGTCACCATTTAGAAACGCACACTTGACATCCAATTGGTTAATAACCATGTCTTCCTCAATACACAATGATAGGAGCACCCGAATCGAGACCATGCGCGCCACTGGTGAGTACATATCGTGGCTACTGCACTCGTCTTGCTGATAACCACGAGCCACGAGTCTTGCCTTCTTCACGATTTCACCATTTAGGTTTTTCTGACGGAATACCCATTTGGAGTCTATAGCCCTGACATTTTCTGGCCTTTCCACCACTTCCCAGGTATCGTTCTTTTTCAAATTTGTAATTTCTTCTTGTATTGCCTTTTTCCATTGTTTCTTATTTTCGCCTGTTGTTGCTTCCTCAAATGTTAGGGGCTCATTTTCTGTTGCTAGGGAGCAAGAATAAGTCTCATAATCATCCATTCTTACAGGTCTTTTTAAATTCGCTCTGTTTCTTAAGTTGTACATTCCTGGTTCATTAACGTTTATGTTATTGTCGTCACCCTCTTCTATGTCAACAGTCGATTGTGGTTCGTCATCTCCATTTTCAACATTTACATCATTCGTTTGTTTGTTTGGTTGCTCCTCCTCCAGTAACAGGTCCTCCTCCTGAAGTTCGACATACGGTTCTGGTCGTTCTGTATCTGGAACATGTGGTGCGAATGCGACATCCCTGGCCAATTCTATCTTTTGATTGTCTTGGAAATACGCCCTATACCCCTTAGTGTTTTCTCCATAACCCATGAAGATTCCTTTTCTGGTCTTACTGTCCCATTTCCTTCTCTTCTCCTTGGGAATATGTACATATACTTCAGATCCAAAGATTTCCAGACCATGTATATCAGAAATTTTTGTGAAACCATAATTCATACGGCGTTTTACCTTCGATCTCTTGAGTTCTAAATTCCATTTTGTACAGTTTCTCCTCCCTTACAGCTATCGCACATACCTTCTTTGTTTGTTTATTAATAAACATACACTGCTTATTATCAGATGACATGCTGTAGCCTTTGTCTAATGCCGTTCCTGTAGAAAATAGATTTACCTTGAGATCTGGCACATATAGCACATTATTTATTTCCGTTGGTATCCAATCATGTCCATTGTAAGCCTGTACTTTCACCTTTCCTATCCCTTCTGCTATTATCTCTGATCCATCTCCTATTTTAATGTTCTTTCCTCTTTCTAGTTTGTGAAATTCGACAAATAATTTATCATCACAGCACAAGTGGTCACTTGCGCCACTATCTAGAACCCATTCTGATTTCTTTACAGATTCTCCAATCAACGCAGTACTTATAAATGCATTAACATTTGATCCTTCGGGATTTCTATCATGATGTTCCTGTTTGCGTTTATTTTTATACCAACATACCTTTGCCATATGCCCTGGTTTCTTACATATGTGGCATTTTCCTTTGTTTTTTGGACAATTTTTCTTAATGTGCCCTAGCTCACCACAAGCAAAACATTTAATCTTATCTTTTGTGGCTTTATACTTTGCCATCAATGCATGCTCACTTCTCTTATTTTTTTCATCCATTCGCTCATCTTCTACTATTAGTCGAGATGTTAGCTCATTAAATGTTTGGTTTGACACTGGCACTGATTCCCATGCAGATATAAAATGTTTAAAATGATCTGGTAGTGACATTAATATTTTTGTAATCAACATTTTATCAGAGATATTCTCACCCATTTGTTTCAATCGGTTTGCTATCTCTTCTACTTTTGAAATGAACAGAAGTATCGATTCACCTTCATATTTGCAGTTGAAGAATTTTTGCTGCATCAAGTGCAAACTCACATCCGATTGATGCTCGTATAATGTCAACAGTTTGCTCCATATTTCAGATACACTGTTACAGTGTAGAATATGTGTCATAGGGCCTTGTTCCATTCTTGATACCAGTATATCTTGTGCCTTTGTGTCTTTCTTTATCCATTCTTCACATTTTTCTTTATATTCCTGTTCTTCCTATATATTGTCTCTCTCTGGCTTCTTCTCTTGTCCAGTAACAATTTCAAACAAACCTTTCGACTTTAGAAGAATACTCACTTGGAATTTCCATAAACACCAGTTTTCACCATCTTACAAAATAAGGTATTGAAGTGTTATTTTCCCTTGTTCCACTTTTATTCTTCTTCTTCCTTATAAATCTGTTAACGCACACGAAAAAAAAAAAACGTTTTTACTCACTATTTTTTTTTTCGTCCCTTATTTCCTTTTTACTGTTACACAATTTCTTTTGTATAGTATCCAATATGGCGTTTCTAGAACCTTCTATGTACTACTGTTTCCCGCCTCTTTACTTCTTTCTACTTTTTAATTTACCCACTCTTACGTGTCTGGGTCTATAACCTGTAGAATTTACTAATTAAGAAAGATAGCTAAATGGTACACTATAAAGTTTATTGTAAAACGACACTACTAATACAACACGTGTTACAGTATATCTACCGATGTTTACTCTCCGGATAGTTCCAATCTACTGAAATTGGTATGTTCCGAAAAGTGTACATATAAGAATTGCTCTTTATCGTTAACATCAACATATAGATAATTTTATTTAATGTTCTATTCAAGTAACTATGCGTATTTCCACTGTATTGGTATCGATCCTTCTGGTGTCATAAAATACTTAGCTAACGATGATCGCAATTTCATAGCTAATGTTGTTTCACGATATCCGTCTTGAACTTCATTTATGTGTGGATAGTTCAGTATATTTTCTTCGAAATGCATTGGATTAGTAAACTTTCCTTCCCTTATTCTAATAAAATTGTGTAAAACGCAGGCGGCTTTCACAATATTTTTTACGGTTTCCTCCTGACAACAAATTGGTCCCTCGAATACACGGAATCTTGATACAAGTATTCCAAATGCACACTCGACACTCTTTCTTCCTCGGGAAAGTCTGTAGTTGAAGATCCTTCTTGTACCATTTAAAACTCTTTGTGGATAAGGTCTCATTAAATATGGCATTAATGGAAAAGCTTCATCTCCACATATGTAACAAGGGAAGGGCTCTCCACTTTCATTATTTGGTAAATGTGAACGCTCGGGAATTCCTATTTTTTGTTTTCTTAACAGTTTGCCAATATGAGATGCTTTCAAGACAGCCCCATCACTATTGCGTCCTAAATCACCTACGTTAATTGTTGTGAACAAACTATCTGCATTACCAGTGGCCATTAATACCAGAGAAAAGAAACCTTTGTAATTAAAATTACTTGAGCCACTATTGGCAAATTTTTTTATACGGATGTGTTTTCCGTCAATTGCGGCGACACAGTTTGGTAAATTCCACAATTCGTAATACCGTTCAGCATTGCGTTTCCATATTTCTTCATTAGGAATTGGCATAAATAATGGTTGCAAACCTTCCCATATAGCATCAGTTGTTTCTTTTACTATTCTACCAATTGTGTTATCTCCTGTATAGAACTGATAAGATATCCTGAACTACATGACTCTGATGAGACTGGTTCGATTGTCGCAGTCGGACTCGTTTCCTGACGAGTTAAAACCCTTAAGAAAAAATAATATTTTCAGAAATAAACATTTACAAACATTTAAACCATTCATCGATCAAGATGGATTATTAAGAGTTGGCGGGCGTCTAGCCAACTCTGAGTTCAATTTCAATCAAATGTGTCCTTTACTACTGCATGGTAATCATATATTAACAAAATTACTTTTTCGTCATGAGCATGTAAGTCTTTTGCATGCCAGTCCTCAATTACTTTTGTTGTCAATTAGAAAGGAATTTTGGCCTACTAATGGTAGAAATCTTGCAAGAAAAATCGTTCGAGTGTATCAAATGTTTCAGGTTTAGGGGTTGTAGTACCACCCATTATGGGTCAGCTACCAAAACATCGTGTGACTGTAAACCATCCCTTTTATACAACTGGTATTGTTTATGCTGGACCAGTATTAAAGACAAAAGGGATCGAGATTCCAAAACAATCAAAGCATATATAAATTTATTGGTTTGCTTATCCACCAAGGCGATCCATTTAGAAGCTGTTACAGATTTAACTACCGAATAATTCCTGTCAGTACTTAAAGATTTTGCGCCAGACGTGGCAACCCTACAGTGATGTATTTAGACAATGGTACCAACTTTGTTGGAACCAATTCCGAATTATCACAACTAAAAACCTTTTTCGGAAACATTGAAGATTCAATTGTACAATCGTTAGCTACTGAAGGTATTGATTGTAAATTTACTGCTTATCGACCAAGGCAATCCATTTAGAAGCTGTTACAGATTTAACTACCGAATCATTCCTGTCAGTACTTAAAGATTTTGCGCCAGACGTGGCAACCCTACGGTGATGTATTCAGACAATGGTACCAACTTTGTTGGAACCAATTCCAAATTATCACAACTAAAAACCTTTTTTGAAAACAATGAAGATTCAATTGTACAATCGTTAGCTACTGAAGGTATTGATCGGAAATTTACTGCTTATCTACCAAGGTGATCCATTTAGAAGCTATTACAGATTTAACAACCGAATTATTCCTGTCAGTACTTTAAAGATTTTGCGCCAGACGTGGCAACCCTGCAGTGATGTATTCAGACAATGGTACCAACTTTGTTGGAACCAATTCCGAATTATCACAACCAAAAACCTTTTTTGAAAACAATGAAGATTCAATAGTACATTCGTTAGCTACTGAAGGTATTGATTGGAAATTTATTTCGCCTACTGCACCACATTTTGGCGGCCTTTGAGAGGCCGGAGTGAAATCTACCAAATTTCACATTAGAAGAATGTTAGTTAATGTTTCAATTACCTTTGATCTTGAATTCATGACCCCTTTTTCCTATGTCTTCCGATCCAAATTGCGTTCTGACATACCTCATTGGAAGAGCCATCACTACTCTTCCACAACCCAAATGAAGTCAAGAAAAACACCCTGTCAAGATACCAGCGATTCCAACAGATGACACAACACTTCTAGTCAAGATAGTCACGTGAATACATCTGCGAATTGCAACATAAAACCAAATGGAAGTCCAGCCTAGGATCCATCAAAGTTGGCGATTTAGTTGTAATTAAATATGAAGCTGGGACGTATCACGGAAGTTTACCCGGGAAAGAACAATGTTGTTCGGGTAGTTGCCATACGAACTTCGAATGGACAACTGAAACGAAGTGTGACAAAGGTGTGTCCGTTGTCAATGTTGAATGAAGACTAAATTATACACCAACATGTTCTAGTGCTTCACATTCACATAAAATCGCTTTTGAAAGACATTCATCTTTCAAGGGGGGAGTATGTTGGCGCCATATATTCAAGTCAAATTCCCCGCGCCTTTTCCAACACGAATTACCATTGGAGGGACAAGTTGATTGGTGCTTATATATGTATTGTATTCATAAACGATTTCTTAAATGTACAATTTGCAGTAATGGCTGCTTGTAACCAGTTTAGTTAACGTTCAATTAGTAAAACAATTAAGAGTGGTTTATTTTTTACTACAAGAACCAATGACATTTCATAGCAGGCAGCACCTTTTGTTTTTATGGGTTGTATCCAAAGATATTTGGAAAAGGAATCGATAACAGTCAAGATGTATTTGTAACCGTGATTTTCACGCGAATACTGTTTAAAATCTGCTAAATCCGCCTGCCATAGATCATCCAAGCCTTTAATGATGCTGTAACTCTTTTGAAGTTTTTCTTGCAGGCTTTTAGCTTGCTCACATCGTCCTTAATTGCGCCGATTCCGTACGTAATGGCTTCTCCAAAGCTTTAATTTTCTTTTCAAGTTTTGTTTCCAAATCTGCTAGTAACCGTTTGAGTAAATTCTCGATTTGTTTCATTTTACCTTCAACAACATCCAAGCCGAGACTAATTTTGTTTTATTAAATCGGTCCAAAAAATTCGTGTTATCTCGTATTAAATGTTTCGGTATTCTAGCATAAGTTCGACATAGATAAAAACTATCAATTGATTCATGTCTCCCCATATTCAAATAATGTTTTGTTGTTTGTCATGCAAAATAGAAATCGAGTTTTCGCGAGCATTCGATGAGTTCAAGATTCCATCACTGTTTTTATAAGAATACTTTGTTGGGGTTGATTTCTCTGCTCCATTTTTTACGTAGGTTTAGGTTTTGTATGCTAGCGTGTTCTTTGTTAGTATTCCCTCCTGTTGGCACAACACCTATTGGTTGTGTAAATTATAAAACGGATAAACAAAGATAATTTTGATTCAATCACAATAATACAATTTGTTTATAAATATAATACTTACCTAAACCTTTGTTTCGCCGAAGTTTGATAATTTTGAGAAATAAATGAACTGATCAAGTTTTGAGTTCCACATTACTCCTAGTGTTTTAACGATTGGATCTGGCTCTGCTGTGAAATTCTTAATTGAAATGTTATTGCATTTGTGAGGTAGGATTTCGCTGTTGTTTGATGTCCATTTACTCAATGAAAAACAACCCTTGTGTAGGATGTGAATTAATTCATTGCATAAATGCTTCTGTAAGTGTTTCTGTTCCTGTAAGGCAATCATCAACGTAAAAGTCGTGCATCATTACGTCGCAAGTCTTCGGATATTCCTTCGCAAATTCTAGGGCTAATTGATGCAAACATCGTATGGCAAGATAAGGAGCAGATGCCATACCGTATGATACCGCGTTGAGATCGTATGTTTTGATTCCTTGTTCTGGAGAATCTCTCCAAAATATCCTTTGCAAAGGTTCCTCATGCATCAAAACTTGCCTATACATATTGGCGATATCAGTTGTAACAACATATGCATGCGTTCTGAATCGTATTAATATGGTGAACAATTGTTTTTGAATTGCTGGACCTACTCGTTTATGGAAATATTGGTTGATGTTTTCATGCTAGCATCGAATACTACTCTAATCCTAGAATTTCCATCTGCCTTGAATACAGAGTGATGAGGTATGTAATACGCCATGCTTCCGTCGTCCTGTTCGTTTACTTCCCTCATATGTCCTAAATTCTTGTATTCACTCATAAAATCCTGGTATTGTTCGTACAATTCAACATCATTTTTGAATTTAACTTCAAGTCTCTTGTATCGCTTGAGTGTAAGTTCTCGAGATTTTCCTAACGATGATATGTCTCTGAGAGGGAGTTTAACTATAAATCGACCATCCTTGCTCCGAGTGGTCGTTTCCGTGAAATTTGTTTCACATATTTGATACTCATGTGATGAGGTTATTGTTTGTTCCGTATGTATGTCTTCTATGGTCCAAAATTTTTCAATTTGTTGCTCTATTGATAAAAACATGATGATATTTGACGTGTGTATGTGTATTTGTATTCTAGCGTGTTCTTTGTTAGTATTCCCTCCCGCTGGCACAAACACCTATTGGTTGTATAAATTATAAAACGAAAGATAATTTGATTCAATCACAATAATACAATTTGTTTATAAATATAATATTTATGTTTGATAGGGCTTGCTGCTTGTTATTGATTATTGTAGGTTATATGCCCACGTGCTTACTTGTTCGATGTACACACACCACTATTAATATCCGAACAGTATATTACACACGAGTGTGAAAGTATCTGAACATACTTCATGTGCGGAACAGCATGAAGCACTGACTCCAAACAGCCCTCGACACTCTGCAGGCCTAGCATGCAAAATGGAGAATCACCGTCCATCCAAGCAAAAGCACGGCCGTGCTTTTCTCGAGAGGCGGGTTCGGAAGAAGAAAGCACGGCAACCCAGCCGAACTCACCCGCCATGGAGGCGCCATCCCCTGGCGACCTCAAATCAAATACCTGTGGTGTTTTCGATGGACGACAAATGTCTGGAACCTTCTATCCGTTACCGATCGGGCGAGGCAAGCTAGATCCCATATGTAAGATACGGATATACAAGATCGTACTTGGACCCATCGTAACATATGCATCGGCCGTACGAGTAATCGCTGCGGCCACCCACATGCACAAACTCAAGAAGTTCCAGGACCGGATACTGCGGATGGCCCTCAACGCCCCCTGGTTCGTAAGGAACACCATTCTACATGAAGACGCCGGAGTGGAATCACTGATTCTTCGACCGAGCAGTGGACCATTGGAACCCCCTCGTCTCACCGTCTCATGATCCCCTGGAGGTACCGTCGACCACTTTCGCTCGCCGTGGATCACCAGGACTGACAGCAGAGCACCCAGCACCCAAGAATGGAACCGTCACACTTCGTCGAAGATGCAGATTCCCTCGAGCCAATTGAGTAGCTGCAAACACGGCTAATTGGCATCCAGACGAAGTAGTCACCCCATTGAAGACACAATTCACTCGAGCCGAAGATGGATCAAGTAACTGGAAGCTCGAGGGGAAGAAAAAGCGCATAACCAACTGGCTTAAAGGAAAATTCGCTCGAGCAGATGGTGGATTGACTAGCTGAAGCTTCCTAAGATGGAGAAGTTAAAGAAAGAATTTTCTCGTACTTCGTACACACCAGTCGTCCATGGTAGTTGCGAATTGTCTGCATACGTATATACGAATGGCATTTCACAATTTTACATTATAACGTTCTAAATCGTATTTATAAATAGTACCAACGCGTTGCATCCCAACAATTCTCAAGGTAAGTACGCTCTTGCAGGGTACATATGCAAATGTTATAACTTTTAACGAAATTGAATGCGCAAAAGCAATTAATTGATAGTTTCCTGTATATATGAGATACCTTTCAAGATTGGTATTCATTATTCCATCTAGTTGCGTTAGTATTAAATTTTCAAGTGCATTCATTACTCTGACTGCATATTCAACTTAACACATGGGCTGAAAAGTCTCGGGCCTAACACATAGATGATGCTAGTTTTATTGCAGTCACCTTTCTCTCAGTTAGTACTAACCTTCAAAAGACAGCTGTTAAAATTTCATGATATTCTATTCATTAGTTTGTGAGTTATTGTGTTAAGAGTCACGCTACTTTTGTTATTTTCAAAACAACGGATCGAAAACAATTTCGTGTTTTAATTTTACACTGCTTCTTGATGGGAAAAAATACCGTTCAAGTGAAGCAATGGCTTGAAAAGTGTTATGTGGACTCCGCTCCATAAGAAACAACAATAAAACGTTGGTTTGCTGACTTCAAACGTGGTCGTAGAGACACCGATGATGCAGAACGCAGTGGACCTCCAAATGAGGCGGTAACACCAGAAAACATCAAAAAAATCCACAAAATCGTTTTGAATGATCGTAAAGTGAAGTTGCGTGAGTTAGCTGACATCGTAAAGATATCAAAAGAACGTATTGGCTTTATATTGCATGAGCATTTGACTATGAGAAAGCTCTGTTCAAGGTGGGTACCGCGTTTGCTAACTGTTGACCAAAAACAAGAACGTGTTGATGATTCTGAGAAGTGTTTGGCCATGTTTAAACGTAACAAACCGGAATTTTTGCGTCGATATGTGACAATGGATGAAACATGGATCCATCACTTCACTCCGGAATCAAAACGATCGTCATCTGAGTGGACAGCAACTGGTGAACCTCGTCCAAAGCGCCCGAAAGCACAACAATCGGCTGGAAAGGTTATGGCCTCGGTATTTTGGGATGTGCGTGGTGTAATATTCATCGACTCTCTTGAGAAAGGAAATACCATCAAAAGTGAATATTATATAGCGTTATTGGAGCGTTTGAAGGCCGACATTTCAAAGAAACGACCGCATATGGCAAAGAAAAAAAATGTTGTTTCATCAAGACAACGCACCGTGTCACAAGTGAATAGTATAACTTTTGCAATATCGCAAAGTAATATTAGCTGCATATATTCTGCCCAAAGGATCCCTCTTTGCCCCTGGTGGATGTTGCCTACCGCCCTAAATATAGAGATGTGTTTTACTATTGAGTGAGCCATCTTTATCCAGCTGATCTTTGATCAGTTACGACCTGGCGGGTGAAGAGAGCGGCGTGTAGCTTGTGTATTATATACGGCGTAATTGTTATAAAGGCGTATTTAATAAAGAAAGCGCGTTGTTATAGAGCACTCGAGTTTTCTTCTATCAATATATTTGACATTACTATGATGCAAAGAGAAAATGAGCACTATATTTACCAAGTACCTGTTCCGTTCAATGCTGAGATATTTAGGAGAGAGCAGTAAATTTTGTAAGATATTGCAGAGCGGATATTAATATATCTACCAACATCCGCAAGGATAAATGTACAGACATTACAAAAAGAAATAATAACCTTACATACATTGATATACCTAATTTAAATGCAAACGTTTTAATAGATAGAGGAAGTTCACGCAGTCTAATGAATCTCACTTTGGCCTATAAGGTTTATTGAAATTATATTTATAAAATGTTAGTATAGACACTGCACATAATATTTCTTATCATAATGAAATTACAAATACATTTGACAAACTTTGCACTAGTCCGACGATAACATTTATGCTATACGGGCTGTCCCCCGGCAAATCCCGTCAAATTTTTCGGGCAAGTACGGTAAAAGGCAATGTCTGTATAGGTCGCCCAGTCGTGGTACAAATGAGTTTCCAATATAAATCAACTACGTAGAAGACAAATTTCACATTGAAAATGAGCTAGGACGCTCGTCCACTGCGTTAGAGAGATGGAATTAGTGCGGTCGTATAACAGCCTTTTCGCCTCTTTTACTGCTTGTACCGCAGTCTGAGAGCATCGTAGATCAATTCTGATTTCATATTCGTATTCTACGGGGTCGATTTCTATAAAACAACTTACTATTATCTTGATCGAACGAAACTGACAAACTTTGCACTAGTCCGACGATAACATTTATGCTATACGGGCTGTCCCCCGGCAAATCCCGTCAAATTTTTCGGGCAAGTACGGTAAAAGGCAATGTCTGTATAGGTCGCCCAGTCGTGGTACAAATGAGTTTCCAATATAAATCAACTACGTAGAAGACAAATTTCACATTGAAAATGAGCTAGGACGCTCGTCCACTGCGTTAGTGAGATGTCAATACATTTCGGCTCTAAACTTGAATTACCTCGTGAGGCAGTAAATGTAAATGATTTCTTTGCCACCACCGAAATGATAAATTCAAAGGAATATGCAATTAGACTTGAATTTGGTGAACCATATGATATGTATTGAATATAACATAATATATTGAGACAGTTGAGCATATTTTCATTGTATCAGATTCAATTTGACAATATTTTCCTGACATGGGACAAACTGAACAAAACCCCTTTGAGTAAACTACTGTCAGAAAGGATAGATATACTTAAGAATCTTTAATATAACTTGGCCGACTACAATACATCCTCCTATTGATCTATGTAAGGGGATGATTTAAATCACCTAAGCGGCTTTACAACTAACGTAAAGAATTATTTATTACTGCGGTGTATTTGTATTGGTGATTTTGAACAAGTTACAGCAGTGTACAGTTATTAATGTTCGTCTGCGAGATGCAAAATCGTCATATTTTTCCATTCTATAAAAACTTGCAGAAAAATTTAATGACGCATGCGGAAAAATTAAGTCAGAAACAGGGTGACAGAATAAAATAGACACCAGGTAAAGCGGTATAAATATGTAAACAGCTAAATTCTAAGAACGAATTAAGAACTTTCTCTTGTCATTAGGGTAGGGGTAGATGTATCGGTAGGAATTCGTCATAGTTTAGTATCGTTACAACTATGCCTCGCTTACAAGGTTCGAGTGATATTAGCGACTTCACCCGGGGTAGCATAGTTGGCCAGAGTGAACGTGGCGCTTCGCAACGTGAAATAAGTACATTTTTAAATATTCCGTTGTCCACAGCTAACCGTGTGATTACACAATTTAAACGCAAGGAAAAAACAACAGTGGAGCCGAGACCAGGTCGTGCCGGACCTTCTGAAAGAAGTACAAGGGTGCTTGTGCGCGAAGTGTTAAGAGAACCGCGAAAAAATACAGCTGAGCTTGCGGCAACTTCACAGAAAAGTCAGCGCACCGTTCTGCGATACCTCCACGGTGTGGGGATGTATAAAAGGGTGGCAAAGAAAAAACCTCTCCTTACGGCGTTTCAAAAACGGCGCCGAATGGTTTGGGCAATCGAAATGCGAACGAAGCCCGAAGAGTTTTGACGGTCTGTCATTTTTTCAGACGAACATCATGGTGCGGGGCGCGATATGGTGTGGTGGAAGATCGCAATTAGTAATTTGCGACGGAAATATAAATGCGGCAAAATATATCCAAATATTAACAGAAGGACTACTACCCATATTCGACAACGCCATTTTATCTAAAGAAGACGCCACTTTTATGGAGAATGGAGCACCCTGCCACAAAGCAAGAACAACAACCACATGGAAAGAGGAACAGGGGATTCGGATTTTAGCATGACCAGGCCAATCACCAGACATGAATCCGATAGAGAATGTTTGGCACATAATCCAGACAAATATGGCGATACGACCCCGAAAACCCAGCAACAAAGAAGAACTTGTGGCAGCTGTTACAGAAGAGTGGTTGAATATTCCAGAAGACACCATTAATCATTTAATAGACGCTCCGCTAATGAACGGTCGCAGTAAACTGGATACTGCCCGAAAGATCCAGCTTTACAAGGGCGTCCTGAGACCAACGGTGACCTACGCGTCGGCTGTATGGGCGACCGCGGCAAAGACTCACCGAATCAAGATCCAGACATTCCAGAACCGGATGCTTCGTTGGGCTCTCGACGCACCCTGGTTCGTAAGGAACACCACTCTACATGAAGACGCCGGAATAGACCCCATCATGGAGTTTATCCGGAACACCGCAACCCGTTTCTTCGACAAAGCAAGGGATCACGAGAACCCGCTGGTGTCGAAATCACAAGAGTACGACTCCAGGATCCCCTGGAAGTACCCCCGCCCAAGGTCACTCATCGTGGCCAGTCAGGACTGAACATCACATCCTTCGTCTTGATACGACTCGCTCCAACGGAAGGTGGATTGAGTAGCTGGAAGTTCGAACGAGCACGGTCAAGGCGAAGAATACTTTTCTACCTCGACATTGCACCCGCGTCGAGGGGAAAATCGCCCGAGCCGAAGATGGATTGAGTAGCTGGAAGCTCGGGCGCCACCATACCCCTCGTCTGGATACGACTCTTGCGTGCGGAAGGTGGATTGAGTAGCTGGAAGCACGGAAGAGTACGGTCTAGGCGAGGATACTTTCGACCATCAACTCTGTCGAAAAAGAAGTCGCTCGAGCCGAAGGTGGATCGAGTAGCCGGAAGCTCGAGCGCATCATTCCGATGAAGAAGGTAAAGGCAGATGTCCTGGTACTTCGAAACCACCATGCGTTCATCGTTCAAAGAGACTCGGTTGATAATTCTTACTCACATTTCATGTTCACATATGCTTTTGATCTTCCCTCTGCCTGCATGCATGCTATTTATACGACTCGTTTTTAATTAATAAGGTAACGAGTCGAAATGATTGTAGTGAATAAATGAAAAAAAAAAGTATTATGTAGGTATCGTAGATACCAAAGGAAAAGCCGTATTATTCCTGTTATAGAAAGATTTCTTCAAACCATGATATTATACTTTACATATTTGTGTATTAGACGTGAAATGACATGAGCTGTTTTTGGCATAGTAACGACTGACTTTATTAACAAAGCATTTCTAAATACAATTTGCGAGTGATGGAATTGTATGCACTTAGTAGACTACATCAACAAAATGTATAACAAAATTTACAATGTGAATGCTGATTCTGAATGGTTAGTTCCAATGAAACTATGCTGCGTTAATAATATTAAATTAAGATGTCGCAATGTTAATATATGCATATACTTCAAGAAAAAAGGTACAGACATTATTAAAAGAAATAATAATGCTATTGACATGCGCATTTTTTTACTGCGATGATAAGCCACAAAAGTTTTAATACATTTATATAAAACAAATCGAAATTCGAGTTTTAAAGAAAATTTGAGAAGTTATATCTGAAACACTAAAAAATGGAACATAATTTAAAATAGTCTCCTGCGAATTGTGAAAATAGGTGGCGTGTTTTCGAACGCAGTTATAGAAAATACATAGGCAACAACAATAAAACCGGAGAAGAAAGAAAGTGCTTCGAGTTTTCCGAAGAAATGGAAACAATTTTATGGAGTGGGCTAGAACACAGTCGCTTCCAAACTTGCCTCCAAAGTCGATGCTAATCATAGTTAATGCAAGTTATCATAATATAAAAACTGAGAGAAACATATCTTCCTCATCGAAGAAGAATGATGGCAAATTGATTGCAAAGAAATAATATATCGTCTGCCGAAAGCTTAACAAAAGCGGAGTTTTATAAAATAACGAAATTAAGCAAAAAGTACGAAACATATGCCTTCGATGGGCTACTGAAAGAAAACTGCAATGAAGTTTGTCGGTTACCACCACACTTCCACCCTGAACCGAATCCGATTAAAAAATGTTGGTGGCAACACAAAATACAACATTTAAATTGGAAGATGGGAAAAACTTAGCTCTTGCTAAATTTGGTTCGATTAGAAAGGAAGAATGGTGTAAAGTATGTGAACATGTAAGAAAGTATGAATATGAATTACTTCAAAGGAAACATTTATTGGATGCAGCTACTGACGATATGGATTCACAGTTAACACTGATCTTCAGGCGAAGATGAAAAATTTAATATGAAAGATGAAGATAGCCAGAGTGGCGGAGGAATTACACTCACCCTTTTATAATTGCCAAATGGAAGTCATTATATTTTATACGATAGATTTGCTTTTTTCAATTATAGATTTATTTCTTTTTGTATAAGGTGTACACCTTATACAAAAAGCTCACATTTTGTTAATTATTTATTTATATTTTAGAAAAAAAAAACATTTCATGTAAATCTTGCGATTATTGTTAAGGACTTAACATTGTTTTGTATTTTTATAGGTGAATTTTAAGTTAGGAAATGTATTTCATATAATTTTATTTTCTTTGCAGCCGTATGGGTTAGCATTATTACCTTATTTTCACTTAGAATATTACTTTATTTTCATTTTTATATTTATTTATTTTGCTCTCTTAGAATATATCCAATTTTATTTTAATATGTATGTACATTACGCATTGTATATGTATGCAAGCCGGCCATTCACATTACACTAGCTAAAACTGCCTAATTTAAAAATCATTCACTGCAACGTCGTCGAAATAATGGGAGTTTTCTTAAAATTTAATGTACACAAGCACAGGCAGTCGTCTCCCGCGCGACGGTCGAGGTATTAGCGATCGTGCACTCTCGGTCACCTTTCGTACCTCGTCGTAACGTGTACAGTAACGTCGTCGTATGATTGATTATTAGAGATTTCTAAGATTTTCTAGTTTTGGCGGGAATCGTCGAGGACGTTGTCTATACATTTATTTCTGGCGGGAGTCATTTGGTAAGGTCGTCGAATCACATGTATAGATTTCTTTAATAAGTACAAATTCTCGATTTTCTATCATCGTCCGTCGAGGCTACTGTGTCCATTATCGTCTATACATATTTTTAGTCTTCGGTTAAGTTTGTGTCGGAAATTATTTTGGTGAGATTGTCGGCGCGCATGTATAGACATCTTCTATAAGTACGATCACTCCGCTTCTTGCTGACGGTCGTTACGGCCGCAGCGCCCGTTGTCTTTTGTACGTTTGTTCGGTCGTTGTCGTATCGGGACTTAGAATTTTTTTCATTCAGTCGCTCGTCGTAGCGGACGAGTTTCACGGACCAGTTTTCTTATGTAATGTCGGCATCATCGCTCCGTTTTACTTGTCGGTGCGCAGTTCGCACATTTGCTGGCTACTGGCTTTTTCCCTTCTTTGGGGCGCAGTAGCAGAGAGCTAAAGATTGCACATAGCGTATTATTTCAAACGAGAACGCCTGGGTAGCTGTGACATTACTTTTGTATTGGGATCGGCTATTATCGCTACTGTCGCCCTCGACCAGGCGTTCAAGCTCTAAGAGATAGGGTGGGTTCCCCTATAAATGTGAAAATAACGAACGTATTTGGTTCAAGTACAAATACATGCCAATAATACAGGGCCAAGTCCCCTAGGCAAATTTAAAACAAGGAAAATATATTAGGCTCCCGGAAAGGGACATATAAATAAGCATAGCACCGAGGTGCGCTTATAAATTTAAGAAATAAATAGGGTTGGCTCCCCTATAAAAGGTAGTGGTGCATGCAAATAGATAGAGGCATTAGTACATGCCTCTAACAAAGCTTCTGCGGAAGCATATAAGAAACATACATATACACACGCTAATGTACATTACATGTATAAGAGAGCTCGAATAACTGCAATTATTGCATATATATATATATATATATATATATCTTACGTACATCGTAAATGTACAAAGGCAAGAGTGGAAACCGTGTACACATTTTATTTATAAATATATTTTTTTGCGCAAGCGCATTGAGTATCACTGTACAACCTTTCTTCTAGTAAATAAGCGAACATACTCTACAAGTAAGTATTGGTCAAGTAATTTAGGAATTTACGAGCAGGCTACAGCGCCGCTGTTCTTCAAACCAGGAGAACGTAACAATTATTATACCAAATAATTTCAATTTTCCTATACAAGGTTAAGTAACCATAAATATTCAGGATATCAGAACAGGAATAATTATTTAATATTTCATTTATGTACAAATCTAGATAGCGGGCGTCACTGATAAAATTTGAATTTTCTTGGCACGCAAAAATTTATGACGTAAAGTCACGTTCTCATGTTGGATGCACTGTAACATTACTTACAGATTATATTAATAAATATTTCTTTTGTATATCTGTAACGTTCACTATTATTTATTTGTTCCTTTATCATATTTATTTCTATTTTGGAAATAAAATAATATGTTGGTAATCCAATAATTCTTCATAATCTCGTGTATGTTCTTTAGATGAATACTACATTTGTTTTCACAAGAGCGTAAACGGCGTAAATACCTAATTACACGATCCTTCTTAGAAAAGAAGGTATATTTCGTAAACAATTATGTTTACTTTATTACGCTAGGGAGTTTCAGGTCAGTTTTATTTGTGCATTCGTAAGAACAGGTCACAGAGTAAAATGAGTTCTCCTTATATTAAAAGATTAGAAGCAGTATTTCTGTGTTCGCACCCTAAGGGGCCCAAAATGTCGTTGCAAGCAGCGGCAAAGTATTTACATCGGTCGAAGGCATTTGTAGATAAGTGGGTTACTCGTTATAAAATAAATAAAAATGTGGACGATTTGCCAGAAGGTGGGACAAAGCGCGCGACTGTTAATCGCATGGATCGAGCAATAATAAACATTTTCCGAAAAAATCCGACTTTAACATTAAAGCAAGGCCAACAGCGATTAGCTAAACGTAATATTAGTGTTAGTGTAGCAACAATACGTCGTCAATTACATAAAAATAACATTCAGTGGCGATATGTACGAACGAAACCACTTTTGAAAGAACAACATGTTGCAAAACGTCTAAGGTGGGCACGCGAGAATATGACTCGCGATTGGCAGAACGTGATATTCTTAGATGAATCGTCGTTTTGGGCTTTTAGTCCTCAACGAAAAGCGTGGTCCGTCCGTGGAAAGCCAATGCTACAGCAAAGTGTTAGGCACCTATTAAAGGTGCATGTTTGGGGTTGCTTTAGTGCGTTTGGGTTTGGCAAATTGCGCATCTTTACGGCTAATTTAAACGCTCAAAGAATGTCGTACATTTGTAAAAAATGTTTATTACCATCAGCAACAAAGTGGTTTGGTGATGATCCGTCGGTTTGGATATTGCAAGAGGTTAACGACCCAAAACATCGCAGCCACCGATGTGTGTCATGGAAAACAGAAAATGGGGTACAAGTGTTGGACTAGCCTTCACAATCGCCCGATGCGAACCCCGTCGAAAATATTTGGGCACTAATGAAAGACCAGCTTCGAGGAACACCCATATTTAATTATAAGTCGCTCTGTCGAAAACTCAGGCAGATATGGAGATCACTACCAGCGGAATATGCGAGAAAACTGGCGGAGAGCATGCCTAGACGATGTGAAGCTATTTTAGAAAATAATGGAGACTGGACTCTTTATTAGTTGTGAGCGTAGTAGTATATATATTAATGTAGTTTTTTAATAAAAAAGTTTCTTTCTGAAGTGTTTTTTTAATACCGTTATTCCGTACACGCTCTTGTGAAAACTACATTCTCAATTCTCTGAGCTACATTTTCAGCTGTGTCACGATTTAAGCGGAACGGTTCTACATATTCAATGGTAATTTTCATTCTTAGGTCTATTTCGACCAACCATCAATAGTTCTAATTCATTATCAGTACCACTACTAAATGCAATATCATTAGATATGTAGAAATACTACCAAGACTGGATGAATCCAAATCCACTATAGCTTGTAGCAATAGATACATTTCGCGCATACTAAATAAATGCATAGTAGTATGCTTCAACTTACCTATAGATTTACACAAGGTTGTGATTATACTGTAATGGGATAATTGGCGATAGGCATCCAGACGGGATACAACGAAGCGTTTGTAACCTGTGTGTGGCATATTAGCGTAAGGTGTGATCTGAAGGCGTAAATTTTTAATAACGGCGTTTACCAAGTTTGAAATCTTCTTTCATTAAGACTTAAATTCATAACAGATGAGAAGTGGTAATAATGCAAGTGTTGTGATGTTGTGGACTAGGTAAAAAAGGCAAATACAAAACATTGTTGCCGGTGGATAAAATGGCGGAAGGAACTAGCTCACATCCTGTGAAATATAGGAGTAGGTGGAAGCGAGTTTTCGAGTGCACGTGGTTCGAGGACCGATACCCGCGTCGGTGGCGAAATTTTAAAGTCGTTCGATCTGGAGGATATAGACCAGAACATGGACCGATGGATTTCAAAGATCGACCAGCATGAGGCGAAACACGAAAAGACGCTGTATGCAGCTCCGTGAGGCATCCAGGGCGTTGTGCAACTTCCTGTGTGGAAACGCCTATTGCAGGCGGCGTTTCCACACAACGCGACTATGCTAGTCAGTAAGGAGCTGGCGAAGAAAAACCAGGGTGATAAAACTATGTCGTACTATTATCACTTATTGACGTTGTGTCAACGGTGCGACACTCGTGGCATTCTCGGAATATCATAAATCAAAAATATACGACTTGGCGAAGATCAAGGAAGACTAAAGACCGCTGGTGTGTATTTATTCCTCTTATCTAATTATCCTCATATTCACAGGTATAGCAGTAAACTCCACTCACACAAATTAATTAATTATGCGGAACGCAGCGTTTCGAGAGCACGTGGGCTCCCATTGTCAACCGTGTTACCGACAGTCGGTAACACAGTCCTTGCAATCGTCATTTTATCCTCATATTGAAGTAAAAGAATATTTTCATGACTTGAGGAATAAAGATACTTCTTCAAGTGATTATTTAGTTATTAAACACAGAGAGAGTTAAAGGAGTAGGAGTTTCTTTGGTAAAGATGTATCTGATGTGAATTGAGCCCTTCGCACAAACGCAGAAACCCGTTTGTAGTTGCAGACTTTTATATAGTATGTACGGTGTGCATCCAGTGCCCAGTGAAATGGAGAAGTTTAATTAATGTATTTAAATCTAATGTCTTCCTGAGTTTTTGAATAAATTATTAATTTGTGTGGTGTGAAGTTTACTGCGGTACCTGTGAGGTATCGATAATTTAAAAGAAGAGCACTCTTCTAGACGCTTTAATTTTAATTTTTCTATTTTTTTAACTTTCTTGCTTTCTAAATATTTAATGTCTCTATTAGCTGTCGTTCCTTCGTCGTTACCTTCTGTTGCTAATTCATATAGGAATAATGTCCGCCAATTTTGATTTGGCAATATAGACAAAAAGGTAACGATAGAAAATTTAAGACTTGCATTATTCGAATACGTTTAGATTTGCAGTGTGTAGTTCATTCGTGTCTAAATAAATGTAATGTAGTAAGTGATATAGTCACATCCAAAAGTACCTACTTATGGCAATTTTGCTAGAGGTCCTTAAAAGTATTATGCAAGGAATTTAATGTATTTAAATCTAATATTAATAAATAAAATCAAGAGAAACGAAAAAAATTTAGAATTAACGCAGAAGAGACTTTTAGATTTAGCAACATTTTCAAATAAGTTTAAGATATTAACACTAAGCTATATCAAAGATGAAAAAATGTGTATATATAACTAGTGGTATTAAGATATATGTCAAAGGAATAGAAGCCCTTCTTATCGAAACTAGCAGTATTCTGGGCACCTCGACTTTAATTTTCTTGCTTCTTAAATATTTAACGACTTTATCAGTAGTGACTGGTTCCAACCTACATACCTACAAATATGTACGTGGTGAGCAAATGAATAGGGACATTAATCATATATTTAAGATTTCATGTTTTTCTACAAGCGAAAACGAAGCAAAAGAATTTTTTTTAATAAAATTCTTAGAAATGAATAAAAGTATATGCCGTAGACATCACACCTGCATTTCTCGAAAGTATTAAAATGTTATGTTTGCATTTCTCACGATCGGTCTCATGCAAGCGAGCATTTAAATAGGGACAGTTGTCATAATCTTTGATTTAGTCTTCTTTAAGTTCTTTTAGAAGTAACTTAATATTATATTATTAAAACGCAATTACACGAAATAGATTTTTGTATATTAAAATGCATAATAATTAATTTTCACGGTAGCACAAACTAAATTATTTTAAAAATGGGTCGTGGAAAACATTGTACGCCTGAGCTTCGAAAAATTATAATCACACTTCACAAAAACGGTTTGAGTTTGAGAAAAATAACTAACCAAGTATCTGTATCGAAAAATATGATTGCTAATCAAATAAAATATTTCCAAAAATACGGAACCCGCGAAAAGGTTCCTAAACCGGGAAGAACTAAGAAAATGACGGTTCGCATTGATAGATACATAGCACGTCTCTCACGTGCGAATCCATTAAAAACGGCGGTAGATATACACAAAGAGGTAATTATAGAGATTGATAGACTAATTATTGTATGGACAGTCAGGCGAAGATTAAAAGAAGCCGGATTACATGGTAGGATTGCAACACAGCAGAATATTCTTCGAAACAATTTATATGGGAATATATACCAAATAATCCTAGATCACATAATGGCTAATAAACCAGAAAATGTTAACAATATAAAACTTCATAGTAAAACAGGCAAAATCAGGTCATTTCGCTTCAAGAATGTGTGTTTCTCGGGAGTGTGAAACGTTAGAATATTCCGATTAGTCTAAAATGACTGGAAATCCTACGAGAGACACAATTTTCGTATTCGGGAACTTCGATTATATCTCCTTCATAGTAAAACATGCAAAATCAGGTCATTTCGCTCGAAAAATGTGTGTTTCTCGGGAGTGTTAAACGTTAGAATATTCCGAATAGTCTAAGATGACTGGAAATCGTACGAGAGACACAATTTTCGTATTCGGGAACCTCGATTATATCTCCTTCATAGTAAAACATGCAAAATCAGGTCATTTCGCTTGAAAAATGTGTATTTCTCGGGAGTGTGAAACGTTAGAATATTCCGAATAGTCTAAGATGACTGGAAATCGTACGAGAGACACAATTTTCGTATTCTGGAACTTCGGTTATATCTCCTTCGTAGTAAAACATGCAAAATCAGGTCATTTCGCTCGAAAAATGTGTATTTCTCGGGAGTGTGAAGCGTTAGAATATTCCAAATAGTCTATAAAACGCCTGTTTCGGACCACATAATTTTGAACGCACAAATTCAGAAATATTTATCGATTTTACAACACATTTTTACATAAATTCTAGTCATCAATATCATTATTTTAACACATTTGTATCGTCTTTTATCAATTTTTGCTCGTACAAACCAAAAATCAACTTAATAATTCAATTTTCAGAATCCCCACTAAAAATAGACATTAATTGATAAAAATAATAATCCTTGGTTTAAAGCAAAAGATCTTGCAAATATATTAGGATATGAAAATAATAGAGATGCTGTTATAGAACACGTAGATATTGATGATAAATTAGATTATGGTTCAATTGTTAAGACATCGCAAAACGCTACCCCTGGTAATTTAGATAAAGAGAATGAATCTGTTATAAAACAAAAAAAATGTTAATTTCAAGGACGTTAAATACAAATATTGTAAAGATAAAATGAAATATACAAGTTATCGATTTAAATAAAACCATAAAAAAATGATAATTTCAAAGACGTTAAAGTAAAAAGTCGGAGTAGTGTTATTTAGACATGTGTCAAATAACACATGCGCTGAAAAGTCCCGGGCCTAACAAAGAAAACACGGTTTTTTTGTTCAAAATTAGCTTTATTCATCAACGTAATCTCCATCAAGAGCAACGCAATCATTCCAGTGCCGCTCTAACATTTCAATACCACTTTTGTAGAACGATTTATCTTTTGCCTCAAAATAGGCCTCAGTTTCAGCGATAACCTCTTTATTCGTGCGAAATTTCTTACCGGCGAGCATTTTTTTGAGGTCTGCGAACAGCCAGTAGTCGCTGGGAGCCAAATCTGGCGAATACACAACAAAACAAATAGAATGAAAAGATTACAGTTTGCCAGAAATCATTTGCATTGAACTGCAGATCAGTGGAAATTTGTATTGTTTAGTGACGAGTGAAAATTTAATAGAATGGGATCGGATGGCAGAAGATATGTACGGCGAGGCCCCAATGAAGCGATGAATCATAAGCATACAATAAAAACAGTAAAAGAGTTTGGGTGTGAATAGTAATAAATTTATAGCCTTGGCTTCATAACCAACCTCCCTTCAAGGTATCGAAACGTGGTACAAAAGCGGTTATATAGAATCTAGACCAGACAAATTTGTTCGCTGTATATTCGTTTGATGACCAAGGAACTCTGCTCAGATGCTGACTTCGTAGACACCCCGCTTTTATAAGATTAATAAAAAAATTCAGAATTCAGTTTTGGTATTTTGTAGCAAAGGTCCGATTAGAAAGGAAACCCTACCTTTCATATAAAAATTTGTTGAAATAGTTATACTATTAAGGAACCAACCTAATGCCCGAGTTATCTCGCCTCCTAGATAATTAGACATTTGGAATTGTATGGGATATTACACTGTTCCCTGAACATAAATTTTAAATAATTTTAGAAAAAATAAATATAAACTTAGCTATTAATTTTCTGCATCCGTCTTTATCGCAGTGATAAGATGATAAAAATACTATTCCAGTGTATAGAAAGCTAGTACAAAAGCGGTCATATAAAATCTAAATCAGACAAACTTGTTCACTGCGTTTTCGTTCGATGACTAAGGAACACGCTCACTACGCGGACAGTCCGCTTTTGTAAAATCACGAAAACATTGCGGAATCCAATGTTATTACTTCGCAGTAAAATTACAATTGGAAAGTAGATACCTTACCCTTCACACAAAACACTGCTAGAAGTGAAGGTTATAAGAGTTATTTCCTGATAATTCAAAAGATCAACATTTTTTATTTACTAGATCCATCTAATACCCGAGGCATCACCTACTCACCTTACCCTTCACACAAAACTTATCCTCGGAAATTGACATTCGATTTTCCTTTCCTGTAGTGGGTGCCAATCCGGTGTATATTGATAGAACTTTTCCGTGGCATTGGTACGAAGTAGATTTGTGTGAAAGAGATCGTGATTTGTTTGCTGAAGAGTCCCATCAGATATTAATTAAAGTTGCAGATGGTGCCACCAGAGTTAGTTTCGTACGAGGTTTGGTACACAGTAATGTTGCAGAGGGATATTAATTTTCTTTGCGGCATTTGTATATCAAAATCGGGGGCGTGTAACTCTTGATGATTTGAAAATGTGTAGTATGGATCGTAATGTAAATTACCAATTTCGACGCCGTCAATGTTGGTTTAAAACTATGCACTTAATTTCAATGTTGCGGTTAGATGACTGTTGGTAACAGCTATAGGAAACTACATTATGCGGGATCGTGTATTGGATTTAATTTTGCAAGAGAGGCCAGGAACAGCGCAAATATATGAACCGTCGGGAGGCACGCGCCGGTTTGAGGTGAGGAGGCAGCAGAAGAATTAATTCATAGATGTTGATTAGAATTTAAGAGAGGTCGCCGACTTTGCTGAGGTTTAGTGATGCTAATATTCTGCTATAAGGTCAGTTGATAAGCGGGTTTGCTCGGGACACATCTCATGCACTAAGGTGTGGTAGCCTTAGTAGCGGTCTAGAACACCTTACCCGACGCATCCGATCTCATTTTATGTAGAAATTGTGAGTGAAGTTTAGAGAAAAGATTTTCCGATAATCCTAAACTTCTTCAACATCTTTTGGTAATTAAAGACATTTGGAATTATATGGGGTACCTCTGAACATTAAGAAACAATTTTACAAAAAATAAATATAAATTTAGCTGATAATTTTTTTCGTCCGCCCCTTTTGGTAGTGGTAAGAGAGAAGTATGCAAATGTTCGGCATATTATTCGACAATGAAGCAGAACGCTATTTCAAACATTATTTAAAGGAAATATAATAACAAGTTACAATCTTTGCTCCATAACCAGCTACCCTTCAAGATCCAAAAGCGGAATAGACAAGTTTTTTTATTGCGTTTTCGTTCGATGACCAAGGAATTCTGCCCACATGTTTATTAGATCACGAAAAAATTCCAGAAGTCACTTTTGGTATTTTTGTAGTAAAAGTCCAATTAAATATAACTTTCCTTCCCAACCTTGTTACCGATGAGGTGAAACTTCGAAGGTAAACGTAAAAGCATTTTTAGTAAAACCAACTTTTAGTTATTTTCTAACAGTACAAGTCTTCTTCGATAAATTTTATTTGTTTCTAATGTAACTTAATACTTGACGAATCTCCAATTTGCCACAAAATGTAGGTTGGATACATATATTTGCACTGCAAATACCTCAGTATATAGGGTGGAATATAACTGGATCGATATTTAGCTGGTCCTTATTTTTTCAAACAACATTTATTTGAAATATTGTTTTTAGAATTTTTTTTTTTTTTGCTATAATTCTTTGGACATGCAGCTTGAAATGGATGGATCCCCGGCACATTTTCACAGTGGAGCATCAGTTGCAGCTTAACTTGCCAGTATCACCTAAGTCCAATGAAAGAAACGAACGGAAAACAGCATTTACAACTCCATCTGGACAACGTGAATCCACTATAATGCCTGTTCGGTATAATCTGAGCAACTAGCTAGATTGTATTTATAATGATATTTAAATAGTTTAATTACATGTATATTTAGTATGTCATAACTTATGAATCGTAATTTAGGTATTGTATGTAATCTCTAGATAATAAGTTAAGTTTAAGTAGTAAATATTAACTCTTTGTCTGTTACGATGACCTCATCGCATTATTGTAGCCCCATCCACACAGGCATCAGACATTTCACTAATTGCTAATGAGATAATTTGCTCGTTAGTAATGTAATATATAAGCAATTGAATAATACATAGAGAGAGTGAAATCAAAAGAGTTCTCGCTCGGCTGTTACACAGTGACGACGTGCGTTTGCTACTGCTTCCTTCTTGCGACTATCATTGATATTTGCGACTTCTACATCATTTACCGTTCTATTTTAAGAACAATCCGTCGGACATCGTAAGGTGTTATCAATTTTACGTTTTTGGTCACACCTGATTAGCAGCAAGTAATTTTAATTACTCTGTTGTATAACCGTCATTTCTCGCGTCTGCGCGAACGGCTAAGTATTCCCAACCGTCATTTTCTCCCGCTTCTTTCCAGTTTTGACCACATCATCCCCATTTCCAACTTCCAAACACCCTACCCAACCCCCCACCCCAATTTTTTTTTTTCTTTTGTAGTTCTGTTCGCAGGTTCGACCAGCGGTGAGCGGCCACCCACCTCCCAGTGGAATGGCGGATCGCGCTGGACCGCTGAAGAAGGAAGCCACCAGGAAGGAGCTAGCATTCCACGATGACGCCATCGCCCGCTTGAAGGTAGCCATCGACAACGCGTCCGACTCATCGGAAATGGAGTTCTCCGATGATGATTCCTCGTCCACTGTCGTCAACTCAGGCGACGAAACCCAGAGCTCCGACGATTTTCGCCCACCCTCAGGAAGGCAACAGCGAAAGAGGAAGAGCTCCCGCAACTCTGGTTCGGAAGATGAATCCAGGAAGCGCTCCGGAGCCGAGTCAGCCTCAGCGGGTAGAACCACCCCGCAGCCCATTCCGACCGCTGCGCCCGCCGCCGCTAAGAGAGAGAGGCGCATACCCCCAGTTGTCCTTAGGGAAAAAGGGCAGTGGATGCGCATCAACGCTGAAATCCAACGCCGTGCCATCTCCACCACGAAGGTGGTGAATACCAGGGTTGGGATTAGGATCCAGCCCGCCACTGTCGCCGACTATAGAAAATTAGTAGACGTCGTCACGACCCTAGGAGTGCCGTTCCACTCCTTCCAACTAACTGAGGAGAAGCCCCTCAAAGTTGTCCTCCGAGGAGTTCCCGAGGAGATAACGGAGGAGGAAGTGGCAGAAGATCTCCTGCGCCAAGGTTTCCGCATCTCATCCTGCAAAAGGATGACTGTAGGACCCACACGCCGCCCGATCCCGCTCGTCTTCGTGGAGCTGATGAAGAGCGAAGACTCTAAGAAAATCTTCTCCGTCGCACTAGTCTGCGGTATATATATTGCCGTGGAATCGAAACTAGTGAAGAAAGACCAGGTGACGCAATGCCATCGTTGCCAATTGTATGGACACGGGCAACGGAATTGTCACGCAGCTCCCGTCTGTGTGAAATGCGCTGGCCCACACCCGACTGCAGAATGCAGGAAACCCCGCGATGCGCCAGCTAAGTGCGCCCTATGCCTGGGGCCGCACACTGCGAACTACGGAGGATGCCCGAGGGCACCTCGCGCGACCCAGAGGGAAGTCCCGGCCCGATCAAAACCAATCACCAGGGTTGCCGCCACGAAACCGGCGCAGCGAACACCAGAACCAAGGCCGGTAGCCGCTAAAGCTCCGACCAAACCCCCGACCCCGGCTCCGAGGAATGAGGGTATGGAGGTCGACACACCCGTGCCGTCCACCAGCAACGCGAAACCCTCCTACGCCGCCGCCGTAAGGAAGACCGTTACAGCCGTCAGGAAGACCGCTGTCCCCTCCAAAAGGGCTGGTGTCGCGCCCAAGAAGGTCGATGCCTCCAAGAAGCCTAAAAATCCAAAGAAGGACTCGTCCACCCCCGCTGGTCCCAAACCAAAACCAAAGAAGCCCGCGGATCGGAAACCCGCAACACCGGCAAAACCGACCACCGTAGACCAAGATCATGTCAGAAGTGCTCCGACAACCCGCTCCGACCCCGCAAGCACGCTCGCCATGCTGATCCCACTTCTCCAGAAGATCAACTGGACGAAGCTGATCGAAGTGGCAACTGCACTGTTACCCCAACTGCTGGAATGCAGATCCGGGGCCCAGGCTGGATTGGTGCTAGCCAGCCGACTCCAAGACATCCTGGCCATATTCTCCAATGAATAGACACCAGAAGAGGCCACAATCGCTCACTGCTGCGTTCTGGAACGCAAATGGACTCACCAATAAAAAAGCTGAGTTGGAGGAATTCATCCAGAGGCACCAACTGGATGCAATTCTAATCGGCGAAACACACCTCCGAGCCAGCGACCGGCTCTCGTTCCGAAACTTCCGGGTGTATCGGACCGACAGAGTAGGCGCCCGAGGAGGAGGCACCGCAATAATGATCAAGTCCTCCATCGACCATCACGCCGGTCAAGAGTTGGACTTACAAAACGTCGAGGCTACCAACATCACGGTCAACATGGCGACCGGGCCAGTCCAGCTCATAGCCGCCTACAAAGCGCCCAATAAGCTGATGCTTGAGGCCGACTTGTCGGAGATCTTCAGCACCCGGAGAGCGACCATTCTCGCAGGAGACCTCAACGCCAAGCACCCGACCTGGAACTCGAAGGTGACAAATGCAAGCGGCAAATGCCTACGTCGCTTTGCAGACGACTTCAACCTCGTCGTCGATGCCACCCCCGAACCCACGATATACCCTCACAACGGACAGCCAGACGTCCTGGACATCGTGGTGATGAGAAACGTCACCCAATTCCACCAACTAACAGTCCTAAACGAACTATCATCGGACCATAACCCGGTGATACTGCAACTAGGACAGCCAGTTCCAGAAGATGAGGACACCCCGACACGACACACGGTCTCGTGGCCCGCTTTCACGAACCACCTGACCAACAACATGGGGCCTATCATGCCGATAGAAGATGTAGGACAACTCGAAGCGTCAGTGCAGGCAGTTACCGAGCGCGTACTGGAGAGCATACAGTACGCGACGAACATCATCCCCATCCGCGACCACAGAGCGTTCATCCCCCGGGAAATCAGGGACCTGATCAGGGAGAAGAATCGACTCCGAAGACAATGGCAGCGTACGCTTGATCCCGCCCGCAAGGCGGAATACAACCATCTAGCGGGGCGCACCAAGGCAGCCCTGGACGACTTCCGCAGCAAACGCTGGGACGACTTTTTGAACCAGGCCTCAGAATCCACATCGTCATTCTGGAGAGCCGCGAAGATCATGAAAAAGCGAAGCGCTCCCATGCCGCCGATCCACGGAACACGCGGCATCGCTCTCACCACAGAGGATAAGGCAGAAGCCTTTGCCGAAGCCTTCGAAAGACAGTGCAGCCCCAACTATGAGAACGCGGACGTTGACCACATTGGACGCGTTCATCATAGAATTCGAACCATCTTCGCGGAGGAAGAAGATGAAGAACCGCTACCGCCGGCGTCCCCAGAGGAAATACTCGCCATCATCAAGGCCTTGCGTCCAAACAAGGCCCCAGGAGCCGAGGGCATCACGAACACCGCCCTCAAGAACGCCTCAAAGAAGTTCGTCATGCATATGACGAATATATGCAACGCTATGCTACGTCTACGACACTTCCCAACCACATGGAAACTAGCAGACGTAGTGATGATTCCAAAGCCGGGTCAAGCCGCTGGTTGGCCCCAGAATTACCGACCGATCAGTCTACTGCCTGGCATGGGCAAGATCGCTGAAAGAATCGTACTCCGACGACTAAAGGACGAAGCCGAAGACCTGGATATCGTCCCCAACTCCCAGTTCGGATTCCACAGCGAGCACAATACCACACTACAAGTGCTCCGCGTCGTAGAACACGTGAAAGAAGGCTTCAACCTGGGGAATACACGGGAGCCGTATTCCTCGACGTCGCCAAGGCCTTCGACAAAGTCTGGCACCATGGACTGCTACTGAAGATGCACCGGGCCGGCATCTCCAAAGCCATGCTCAGACTAATCCGATCATTTCTCCAACGGAGATCGTTTAAAATCAAACTGGAGGGAGAGCGGTCTGCTGCCAGGACCGCCACAGCGGGAGTACCCCAAGGATCCGTACTCTCGCCCCTACTATTCAACCTCTACACCAGTGACATTCCGACAACCGCGCACGTCAACCTGGCGATGTACGCGGACGACGTATGCATCTACACGAGGTCCCGAGATGCCAGAATCATCGACCGGCGCCTCCAGGAAGCCCTCGACGCCTTGCAGACCTGGTACGCAAGGTGGAGAATAGCCGTCCATCCAGGGAAAAGCACGGCCGTGCTCTTCTCGAGAAGCGGACGCCGTCGCAAAAAGCACGGCAACCCGTCCGAACTCACCATTCTAGGGGCGTAGTCCTGGCACTCCCAAACCAAATACCTGGGACTCACCATGGACTCCCGACTGAACTGGGGAGCCCACATCAATCGGGTCATCGATCGTGGAAGACAGATGGCCGGAACCCTCGCTCCGCTAATGAACGGTCGCAGTAAACTGGATCCTGCTCGAAAGATCCAGCTTTACAAGGCCGTTCTGAGACCAACGGTGACCTACGCGTCGTCTGTATGGGCGACCGCGGCAAAGACTCACCGAATCAAGATCCAGACATTCCAGAACCGGATGCTTCGTTGGGCCCTTGACGCACCCTGGTTCGTAAGAAGCGACACTCTACATGAAGACGCCGGAATAGACCCCATCATGGACTTTATCCGGAACACCGCAACCCGTTTCTTCGACAAAGCAAGGGATCACGAGAACCCGCTGGTGTCGAAATCACAAGAGTACGACGCCAGGATCCCCTGGAAGTACCCCCGCCCAAGGTCACTCATCGTGGCCAGTCAGGACTGAATATCATATCCTTCGTCTTGATACGACTCGCTCGAACGGAAGGTGGATTGAGTAGCCGGAAGTTCGAACGAGCACGGTCAAGGTGAAGATTACTTTTCTACCTCGACATTGCACCCGCGTCGAGGGGATAATCGCCCGAGCTGAAGGTGGATTGAGTAGCTGGAAGCTCGGGCGCCATCATACCCCTCGTCTTGATACGACTCTTGCGTGCGGAAGGTGGATTGAGTAGCCGGAAGCACGGAAGAGTACGGTCTAGGCGAGGATACTTTCGACCGTCAACTCCGTCGAAAAAGAAGTCGCTCGAGCCGAAGGTGGATCGAGTAGCCGGAAGCTCGAGCGCATCATTCCGATGAAGAAGGTAAAGGCAGATGTCCTGGTACTTCGTAACCATCATGCGTTCTTAGTTCTTAGATAGAGAGAGTTCGACTTCAGCTCCAGCCTTGTGCGGTTGAAGTTTTGTATCTCGTATACCATTTCCGAGTTCTACTGCAGCTCTAGCCTTATGCGGCTGCAGAGCAATACTCGTACACCATAATATAGAAATTCAAGAAAGATACAGTCTTTTATTTGAACCAGTGGTAGCGGCGTTTCCCCAAAAAAGAAACAATGCCTTTCAGTTTAAAACAAGAAAGCAGGCATACGATAACAAATACTTTTCAAAACAAAGAAATCAAGTGTTATGTGTAATATAATTTACTGTAAATCGATTGAAAATAGTCGGCAACCAACGGTATATCTAATGCTATGATCCCTCGATAGAATATTACTTAAAAAGGTTACTCAGGAGAAAGTATCAGAATTCACATTTGGTATTTTTCTAGTAAAAGTCTAATTAGAAATCTCTCTCCTTCCAGACTTTGTTATCGACGAAGTAATGCTTCGAAAATATACCATAATACCATACGCAAGGATTTTTAGTAAAACCAACTTTTAATTATTTTATGATAATACAAATCTTCTTCAACAACTTTTATTTATTTCTAAACAAAGTTAATACCCGAGGCAGGTGATGTAGCTTAGACATAGTGGCGAGCAAATGAATAGGGTCACTAATCATATATTTAAGGTTTCGTGTTTTTCTACAATTTAAAACGAAGCAAAAGAATTTTTTTTTAATAAAATTCTTAGAAATGAATAAAAGTATATGCCGTAGACAACACACCTGCATTTCTCGGAAGTATTAAAATGTTTGCATTCCTCACGATCGGTTTCATGCAAGCGAGCATTTAAATAGGGACAGTTGTCATAATCTTTTATTTAGTCTTCTTTAAGTTCTTTTAGAAGTATGATATTATATTATTAAGACGCAATTACACGAAATAGATTTTTGTATATTAAAACGCATAATAATTAATTTTCACGGTAGCACAGACTAAATTATTTTAAAAATGGGTCGTGGAAAACATTGTACGCCTGAGCTTCGAAAAATTATAATCACACTTCACGAAAACGGTTTGAGTTTGAGAAAAATAGCTAACCAAGTATCTGTATCGAAAAATCAAATAAAATATTTCCAAAAATACGAAACCTGCGAAAACATTCCTAAACAGGGAAGAACTAAGAAAACGATGGTTCGCATTGATAGACACATAACACGTCTCTCACGTGCGAATCCATTAAAAACGGCGGTAGATATACACAAAGAGGTAATTACAGAGATTGATAGACTAATTAGTGTATGGACAGTCAGACGAAGGTTAAAAGAAGCCGGATTACATGGTAGGATTGCTAAACATAAACCGCTTATAAGCAAAAAACAAATAGAATGAAAAGATTACAGTTTGCCAAAAATCATTTGCATTGAACTGCAGATCAGTGGAAATTTGTATTGTTTAGTGACGAGTCAAAATTTAATAGAATGGGATCGGATGGCAGAAGATATGTACGCCGAGGCCCCAATGAAGCGATGAATCCTAAGCATACAATAAAAACAGTAAAAGGGTATGGAGGAAATGTGTTGGTCTGGGGTTGTATGTCTTACATAGGAGTTGGTCCGTTGCACAAAATTAATGGAATAATGGATCGACATGTGTATGTTGATATTTTATCCAACGTTATGCTGCCATATGCGGAGGATCATTTGTCCGTACTTTGAAAGTACGAACAAGACAATGATCCCAAGCATACAGCTAAGATTGCAAAGGACTGGTTTCGACAAAATCATGTAGATCTTCTTGATTGGCCTTCTTGTAGTCCCGATTTAAACCCAATCGAAAACTTGTGGCAAGATGTGAAACTTCGTATTCGGGATAAAAATATTTCAAACCTCGAAGAACTGTGTCGATGTGTTGAGGAGGTCTGGAACAATATTCCCATCAGCATCTCATTGATTCCATGCCTAGGAGATGTGCCGCAGTCATTAAAGCAAAGGGATATTCCACCAAGTATTAATTGTAGTTTCGAAATTCCAGTGTACCTATTTCAATGTTCGCATTTTACATATGGAATCATTTGTATTAGCATGTGTTTTTGTATCATAAAGTATATTTTGCAATTTATTTTATTATTATTTTATTATGTATTAATTGTCCGTAGTTTGTAGTATATTTAATATTATATTTTAAACTTTTGTTTATTTGAAAATACAAATAAATAAATACTTTCTTTCACAATTGCATTAGTGTCCCTATTCATTTGCTCAGAACTATCGGGGAACAGATGCAGTATATTGACACCAGAAGACATACGCTGTCGTTGCTTTCTGTTGCTAACGTATACCGGAGTAATGTCCGCTAATGCCGATTTAGCAATATACACAAAAAGGGAATGATAGAAAACTTAAGACTTGCGTTATTCAAACATTTTATATAATTCATTATATCCAATAAAATTCTTTGCCTGGAAAGACGTATTAAGGTCTAAATTCAGTCAGACTGCCAACATTGTAACATTATTTCAAGTCAAGTTCGCTTGCCGTAAAATCCTAGCGACCAGGCAAACAAACATAGTTACCATTGTCTGATATAAACGCATCCGTAACAACGGTTACTTAAATAACTGCATCAAAATTGACTTCTTCAATTTAATCGAAAACCTTTTCACGAATAGAAATCGTCTTCAATAAAGTTACAGCCTTTTAACATCGAAGGATAAACCAGAACGTATTTTGTTACTTTCTTGGAATATCATTTCTCCAAAATGTATTACTTAAGATCCAGGAAGATAAAAGACTGGCGGATGTGTATTCCTTCCTCTCATCTAATTATCCTCATATTGAAATAAGACAATATCTCTGACTTGAGAAATAAGAATCCTCTCTCTCTCGCGTGATTGTTTATTTATTAAACACAGAAAGAAAAAGAGCTAAAGGAGGGAGAGTTTCTTTATTAAAACGGATCTGCTGTAGAATAAGTCCCTCCGAGCAAACGCAGAAACCTGAAGCTGCAGACCTTTATACAGTATGCACGATGTTCATCCAATACTCAGTGAAATTGAGAAATTCTCTATCAAGAAATTCCTTAATGTAACCCATCTTAGTATAGAGTATCATAGACTTTCACGGCCGTTTGACATAGTCGTAACGGTTGTCGTGTTCCGCCGTGTCACTAACGTTTTTGTCCCTGACGTTTCGCGAACAACTGCGGTTCGCATTTTCAAAGGTACTACCAACACATATGTCTAAAAACGCCAACGTCTTATACAGTGACCCTTTTTTTCTGTCGTGAGGATTTTTTTTATAGTTATAGTTTATTATATTAGTTTTAGTGTTTCCTGTAATTGGGTATTGTACCTACTGGAAATAAATTACTATTATTAATTTTCATATCTTTTAAATATTTAATGTATTTATCAGTAGTGGTTGGTTCTAAGGCACATACAAATAAATGTTCATATTTGGGAACGCCTATATGGAACACCTATTTGAGTATATAGACACCAACTACCACTAGTAGTATTCTGGGTACTCCGACCTTAATTTTCTTGATCTTTAAATATTTAATGTCTTTATCAGTAGTGGTTGGTTCTAAGGCACATACATATAAATATTCATATTTGGGAACGCCTATATGGAACACCTATTTGAGTATATAGACACCAAAAAACAGACGTTTAGATTTGCAAGTATGTAGTTCATTTGTCTTTAAATAAACGTTATTTTAATATTTTTTCTCATTATTTTTAATTACGAATAATACTAAGAAGTTTTATTACCTGGCGACCCTGCCATCGAACTAACAACAGATCTCGTTTTATCTACATCATAGGTAGGATAAAACATACATACATACAGTATGTTCATTTGAAAACTTCCTAGCCTAAATTTCTGTAAATCCGGAAATTTATGAAAATATTCGTGAAATACGCGAAAAGTATTATCGAGGACTTTCTATGCAAAAGTTTACTCACCCACTTTGACTCCCTACAACGGAAGCGGCTCCTTTAAAAGTCTTAAATAGAAAAGGGTATCGAGTAATATCCCATTTTTATGGTCTTTTGAAACAGTACATTTTGGCATTTAGTTTTTCGAAATAGATCAATTCGTTTTCGAGATTTTTAAGAAAATCTTTCGGTTTTGTTTGTTTTGTATTTCTAGCAGGTTGCTAATTTGAGAGTATCGAAATAAAAGCCAATGTTAAAAACTTTTATAAATTTCTCAAAAACAAGTAAAATAAATAACTTTGTGGTTATTTAAGTTTTCAGTTATGCTTAATGCAACAAAATTGTCATCCTGTATGTAGTTATTTAGTAGAAGTTCACGTTTTGGATACGTTCTTACGCAGATTTTGCGTTCGTTGATTGCATTTTTAAAGAACATTAAAGTAACGGTATAAACGAAAAGCAGACAATAACATAAAAGGCGGATGTATCAGTTTTTGTTCCGGTGCTCCTCGTTTGAACATACGTCGTCTGTTGCTTTAGTACAAATTGTTATTTAGTGTCATCAACTTTAGCTGATAGCCTACAAAAAAGACTTAAGATTATATTAATTTAAGGAGCCAAAAATCAATGTGCTTCAGGAATTGCCGCAACATTTAACGAAAGTCATCTGAATAAAATCACATATCATAGATATGTTCTAAATCATATCGACAAATTTAGTCAGACCGGATCTGTTGCAAACGCACAACATAAGCAGACGACAGTTATAAGTGAAGCCGCTCAAATGAGGTTGTTGGATCATTTCGGCATAAATCGTAATACACTGCTCCCCCGGTATTTGCGACTTCATCCATCGCGACTTCGATTATTCGCGAATTCAATATTAAGTGATCAATTCGCTGTATTCGCGAACAAATGACTCGCGTATTCGCGCTAGGGGATTTCCCCGGTGCCAGTAGTAGTGATAGTACGGGATAGTATGGGAGAGTGCGTTGACGTAGGGTATTTACATCGGCTCACTGCAACTTGTCGGTGATAGTCTATTATCATTACTGCGCGCATGTATTTTGCTTTTATTACGTTATCTTCATCAGGCTGGCGTCAATAAAGAAGCGATCGAAAAGTTTTAGACTTACGAGGGGGGTCACGAAGTTCGTGGAATGGAGGGGATGGAGTGCGGATAGGGGCGCTCGCTATGTGTCATTCTGATTGGCGACTCATCAGTAGTATATAAGTTAAGTTGCAGCCCTATAGCGTGTCATTTTTCATCAGTTCTGACTGAGCATCTGAAGCGAGAGCATCACTGCAAGGTACCAGAAGCGCTATATAGTGTTATCGTAACAATGGCATCGAAAATGTGTTTCGACAACTTGGATGAGCAAACTCTACGCGAGCTCATTCACACGGTTATGGAAGTGTACCAAACCAAGTTCGGCAACGCCTCCAGCGTAGTGAACAGTGGATTAAGTGTAGTGAACAGTGGATTCAGTTAGCCCGTTAAAACGGCTAAAAAACGGCGCACTACTTCGTCCGCAGCGAACCCGCAGCCGATTGCAACGCAGAATCGGTTCGAGCTGCTGTCGGACAACGAAGAAGAGGCCGAGGAAATGGAGGAAGATTTTAACGAAGAAACCAGCGAACGTAAGGAAACCGAGCAACCGTCCACGTCCGGGCGAAGCAAGTATGAAGGAACTACGGCAGAGAAACCGGTGCGTAAACAAAAAATAGCGCCAATCATCATCAAAGAAACGGCAAAGTGGACCAGAACCGCGAATCTCATGCGCGAAAAGCGCATAACGGCTACAAAATGCAAACTCATTAACACGGGGATACAAGTGGAACCGGCGACGGAGGAGGACTATCGCAAGCTGAGTAAGTTGCTAAAAGAGCAAAAACGCAATTCTACACGTACCAACTGAAAAGCGAAAAAGCTAAAAGTGGTGCTGCGCGGCATCACGCAGGACATCACCGAGGATGAAATAAAGCAAGACTTACACGCACAGGATTACCCGGTAGATAAAATAACGAGGATGAAAGGCAAACAGGGTAAACCATCGCCGCTTGTACTCGTCGAAATCGACCGGCTGTATAAGTCGATCTATAACATCACGGACTGCTGCGGACTGGCAGTCAAAGTAGAAGCCTTGCGCACTCGCAATTTGATTGTGCAGTGCCACAAGTGCCAGATGTTCGGGCACACACAATCGAATTGCAACATAAACTATAAATGCATGAAATGCGGCGAGGACCACTCGACGCATTTATGCGAAAAACCTAAGACAACGCCCCCGAAATGGGCCAATTGTGGTGGTGAGCACCTTTCGACATACTTAAAGTGCCCTGAAAACCCCAACATCGCAGTCGGCAAGAAATTCATCGACGCCCCCCTGCCAAAGAACAATCCGTGGAATAGGAAAAAAGACAACGGGCCCAGCAACACCCAGCCCCTGAAAGAGGAACCGAAGAAAACGACAGCCAACAAGCCAGAGGACAAGCTAGCGCTAATTTTGGGGCGCATGCTACTCAATTTTAACAATACCAACGCCACCGTAGAGCAGCGCATGGAGTTCCTTCGCCAAACGGAGGAATTAACAGCTCTCTACAAAAAGTAAAAAAGAAACAACCGCAAAACAACCATAAAAAAAACCATCTATGGATATAAAAAAAAACAAGGAGCTAAAAATCATGTTCTGGAACACTCAAAGTGTTACCAGGAAAAAAAAAAGAACTAAGGGTGTTTCGACATAGATGTCGCGTTACTGTCGGAAACACTACTTAAACCAAGTCACAAATTCAGCATCCCGAACTATGCGATCTACAGAACAGATCGTAGTACTGGACCAGGCGGAGGTACAGCCGTACTCGTCAAAAATAACGTCAAACACCATCAAGTGGCCACACGCACCATAGAAATGGAAACAACAGCCGTTAAACACCTGCACCTGGGTGCAATCGATGCACTCAGGGATATAATTAACGGTGTTCTGAGGTACCAGCACTTCCCTCAGACATGGAAACACGCCACGGTTATAGTCCTACACAAAACCGGCAAACCCAAGGATAGCACCGACGGCTATCGACCGATCAGCCTACTCCCCGGGCTAAGCAAGGTACTGGAAAAAGTCATCCAGAGAAGACTCCTGGAAGTCGTAAGTGAAAAAGAAATCCTACCCGGATTCCAATTCGGATTCAGGCAAGAGCACTCCACACGTAACTGAGCACTTGGATAAGTCGACGCCGACGGCGGCCGTCATGCTCGACATAGAAAAGGCATTCGACAAAGTCTGGCATGAAGGCCTCGTCTACAAATTAAGGCAATATAAATTTCCGGCTGCGCTAACCAACATAGCGCAGCACTATCTGAAAGAAAGAACCTTCGCGGTTAAAATCGACGACAAAACATCGACAGTTCGCACCACGAAAGCAGGAGTGCCCCAAGGCTCGGTACTGGGTCCACTCCTCTTCAACATATACACCGCCGATATACCTAAACCGTCGACTTGCCAAGTAGCTCAGTTCGCTGATGACACGCCAATATATTACAGCCATAGGAGCACGAAGTCAATTCACTTGCGACTTCAGGAGTACATAGAAACCGTCACTAAATGGTACGATCAATGGCGTATCAGAGTAAATGCAGCGAAAACACAGGCGATCTACTTCGTACACCGTTCGAGAAGGAAGAAGCCGGACCCCATCAAACTAAACGGTACATCCATTCAATGGAACAGCACCGTCAGATACCTCGGAGTTATCCTAGATAACCAACTTACGTACTCGGCGCACATAGCCGAAGTAAGAAAGAAAATCTGTGTTGCATCCAAAACTCTGTACCCATTGATCAATCCACGAAGTAAACTTTCTTTGGATAACAAAATAAAGTTGATCAAGGCGACTATGGTACCTATAGCCACCTACGCCGGGGAACTATGGCACCAAGCGTCTGATCAACAAAAAAACAGAATACAAGGCCAAATAAACAGGATTATCCGTCTCGCGACAAACGCCCCGCGGTACATGACAAACGAAGATCTCCACGCGGAGTTAGAGCTGGAAACCCTAGACGCTATCGTCCTAAGAAGAACCAATGACACCGTACAAAGGACGAAGACACACCCCAACGAAGAGGTAAGGAAAATCGTGAAACCAATCAGAAGACTGAGAAGACACGGCGTCAAGCAAATAAAAAGAAGAGCAGAAGAAAAAGGCATAACGCTTCAACCACCGAAAAGAAGCAAACACACACACACACGCAAAAACATAGCACAAACAATTGTAACACAATCCGCACAGGCCCTAAACAAGGGAAAAAAAAGAAAAACAATGCAAATTTGTAAAGTAATGAATAAATAAATTAACTGTACCCTTAATAAAGATGAAGAGGAAATGGAGGCAACTCCGACCCTCGTAATAGAAAAACAACCGACCTATAGCGTTTCAGAAAAAGGAAAAAAGAGTCTGGCTTTGACCGTTAAACCGAGAGGTTTTCCGTACTCTGCTATACTAAACTTACATACCGCTAATACGTGCTAGGAGCTCCCGACGAATCACGTCGCTGCAGTTCAGACTGCGGTCCGTGTACTTTCCGGGGGTCCGAATCCGACGTGGAAGCAGTTCATAGAAGGTATTTGCCTCTAGCGTGGTTAACACGCCGAGTTACCGTTGCCTTCTTTTCACTTTTTCTTTTTTACCAATCAAAACGAGCGACTACAAACCGAAAACTCTGTTTTTCGGTGCGTGTCAACTAACATTGTGTTTATTAACACACGCTACGAAGGGAAAAAAAATAGGACAAACGGATCGAGAACTCAAGAACGGCGGCCGCGTGCCCGACATGGCCACTACGAAATTCGAAGATCTCCCCATCAGCGATTTACTGCTGATCTTGGAGGGAATCCAAGAAATAATTAAGAAAAAAGCCGCAGAGGGACCCAAAGATGCAGCACCGGAAAAAATGGAGGAAGAATTCACAATGCCGGCCAAAGTAACAAAAAGGAAGAAAAAAAACTGAAACTAACCAACGGATATGAAAAGCTAGGGGAAACCGCGGAATCAGAACACGAAAATAGCGAAGAAAGAGAACAGGTAAGTTTTAAAAAGCCTAAAATCCACAGGGAACAACGCAGAAGCGAGAAAAAAACAGTAACTAAGGGACAAGAAGAACCGAAGAAAGCAAAAATTGCACCGATCTTCCTGAAGGACAAGGAAAAATGGACCAAGATCAGCCAAAAAATGAGCCAGGCTAAAATCAGCACGACGAAATGCAAACTAGTAAACGCGGGAATCCAGATCGACCCGGCCGCAGAAGAGGACTACAGAAAACTGGTCCATCTACTGGAGAACGAAGGATACCAATTTTTCACCTACCAGTTGAGCAGCGAGAAAAAACTGAAGGTGGTGCTGAGAGGAATCACCCAGGAAATAACCGAAAAGGAAGTCACCGAGGACCTAGAGTGAAAGGGTTATCCAGCGGATAAGGTAACCCGAATGAACGGGAAAAACGGACGACCAGCTCCGTTGGTGTTGGTGGAACTGTCCAAGGAGTACAAATCCATCTACGAGCTGCGGCAAGTATGTGGACTTGCAACGCAGGTGGAACCCCTGAAGACAAGAACCGGCGTTATCCAATGCCACCGATGCCAGCTCTTCGGGCACGTCCAAAGGAACTGCCACATTGGATACAAATGCATGAAGTGCGGTGAAGATCACTCCACGCACCTATGCGAGAAACCAAAAACCAAGCCGCCCAAATGCGCCAACTGCGGAGGAGAACACCTCTCCACAGCGATCAGCTGCAAAAAGAATCCGAACAACCCGACCAACGGAACCAAGAAACAGGAAGCGCCTGCTCCGAAGACCAACCCGTGGAACAGGAAGCAAGAGGCCCCGAAACCAGCACCGGCAACGACAAGCTTCCCAAGCTTGCCTAAAACACAGAGGAAAGAAGACCCGGTTAAACCTACAAACACCAGGGAGGATGAGCTAGCATTAATCCTAGGAAAGATGCTGCTCACCCTCAATAACACCGGAGCTACCACAGCTCAGAAGCTGGAATTTCTGAACCAAACGGAAGAAATTAGCAAACTTTTCAGGAACAAATAAATGGCAGTACACCGAAGAAGAATGGAAATCGCCTACTGGAACGCCCAGAGCGTCAGGAACAAGAAGAACGAAATAACCGCCTTCGCAACGGAAAAGGAGCTGGACATCATCCTGCTAGGAGAGACCTTCTTGAAGCCCCAAAACTCCTTCAAGATTCAAGGATACTCCGTCTACCGCACGGACAGGAAGGATGGAAAAGGAGGAGGAACGGCCATCCTAATAAAGCACCACATCGCACACGACCTCCTGCAGGATCTAGGACACGAAAACATGGAAACCACTGGAGTGCAAATCAACACCAGGAGCGGACCACTGAGAATCTTCGCAGCGTACCTTCCCCCGGGCAAGACCATGGAGAAAACGGAGCTGCAGGACAACTTTTCATCGAACGCCGCCACGATCCTGATGGGGGATCTGAACGCCAAGAACACGGAATGGAATTCCAGATGCGGAAACGCCAAGGGAGTTGCCCTCGCCGCTTTCGCGCAAGAAATAGACCTACTGGTTATCGGACCCGACGAGCCAACCCACATCCATGAGGTAAGTAACACCACTGATGTTCTTGATATTGCAGTTGTCAAGAACCTCACCGCCCAAATCTCCCTGGAAGTGCTACACGACCCTTCTTCGGACCATCTTCCAATCCTGGCAAGAATCGACTACGACCCGGAAGAAAGGGGAAACGAACGATTCATCACCAACTGGAAAAAGTTCATGCAAGAAGCGGTGATCAGACCTGTGATTATTGGAAGAAAAGAAGACATCGAAGAGATGGTTCATCAACTACAAGAGGACATCGCCAAAGCAAAAGAAGCAGCTACCAGAAGAATCGACCCAGCCAAGAACAGAAGCAAGAAACTTCCGCAAGAAATCAGGGAGAAGATAGCGAAGAAGAAGAAACTGGTGAAGGAGTACAAGAGAACCCTACACCCGGAAGTCAAGACCAAGCTCAACCGAATCACCGCAGAAATAAAGGATGACCTGCAGGCCCATTACAACGACCAGTGGGACAGGAAACTGGAAAGCTTCACAGAAAAGGACCAGCCCTTATGGAAGATGACAGCGGCGCTCGTGAAGCCGAAGAAGGAATGGAAACTCCCCCCCCCATGAACGTAGGAACGAGGACGGCTCAAACAGCTCCAGAAAAGGCGGAAGCCTTTGCGGACGCGTTAGAGGTAACGTTCTCTCCCAACCCAACAACGGCAGCCCTCCAGGAATTCCACCAGGAAATCGAGGATCAGGAGTTCAGTGAACGAAACGTCGAAGAGGACCAACCGGAGCAAGCAACGGAAAAGGAAAAAGAAGAAATCATAAAGGGACTGAAAAGGAGAAAGGCGCCAGGACACGACAAGGTAACAACGGAAGCACTGAGGAACCTACCACCGGAAGGCATCGAAGCCATAACGAAGATCACCAACGCCATACTGATCACCAGACATTTCCCCAGCTCGTGGAAAGAAGCCAGGATCATCATGATCAAGAAGCCCGGAAAACCGAAGAAAGAAATAACATCGTACAGGCCGATCAGCTTGCTGTCAACCGTTAGCAAGGTAGTGGAAAGGGTCATCCTGACGAGACTCAAGGACGCTATGGAGGATCTGGACCTGATACCCCAACATCAGCTAGGATTCAGGGAGAAGCACTCCACTACGCAGCAACTGGTCAGAATCACGAAGCACATCACAGGTAAGTTAAACATCTCCGTTCCCACAGGTGCAGTCTTCTTGGACATCGAGAAGGCCTTCGACAGAGTATGGCACGCCGGGTTGATCCACAAGATGGTAGAAGCCAAGCTGCCGAACCCCATCATCAGCGTCGTGAAGAGCTACCTCACGGACAGGAGCTTTCACGTAGCAGTAGAAGACACCACGTCAACCACGAGGAGGATTAGAGCGGGAGTACCCCAAGGATCAGTCCTGGGCCCGCATCCATTCAACATCTACATGGCGGACATCCCCACACCCCAACACTCGGAGATAGCGCAGTTCGCGGACGACACTGCCATCTACTTCAGCAGCCGGAACAAGAAGCACCTGACCAAGAGGATGCAAGAGGACATCGACACCCTAACGGACTACTTCAGGACATGGAGGATTAGGATCAACCCAACGAAATCCCTGGCGGTCCACTTCAGGAACCACAGAAGATTCAACCTGCCGGAACCGGTCACCATCGAGGGACACGAAATTCCATGGAAGAAAGAAGCCAAATACCTAGGAGTCACTTTGGACGAGAGGCTAACCTATCGCACCCAGGCCAACGAACTCAGCAGGAGAATAGGACAAGCAGCAGGAGCTCTCTGCCCACTGCTGAACGGAAGAAGTAAGCTGGACATCAAGAACAAGACGAGGATCATCAAGACCATCATTGTACCAACGGCAACCTACGCGGGAGAGGTATGGCACCAGTTCGACTCCCACGCCAAGAGGACGGTGCAATCCAAGATCAACGGGATCGTCAGACGGGCGGTACAGGCCCCCAAGTACCTGCCTACAAATCGCCTCTTCCAGGAACTGCATCTGGAGTTCCTAGAAGATATAGCAGCAAGAAAAGCCCACGGGACATACGAGAAGATGATGACGCACACCAACCCTGCGCTCCGAGCAGCCATCAGGACAAGAGGAGAGAACGCAAGATTTCAAGGACTACGCGGACTGAAGCGGAAAGCGGACGACAACCCGGGTCTTCTAAGGAAGAAAAAGAAATGGACCTGAAGACCTGAGCCCAGGAGACCATCACCGATGACAAAACACAACCAAGAACACCCAGGACACACACGACGAAGAGGCAAAGGAGCCAACTCCGACCTCGGAAGAATCAAAGAAAAGAAACGAGGAAACAGTTTTCGTGCCCTTTCCAGAGCAAATTAATAACACTTTTTCTTCCTTTTTTGCTTTCCCATCTTGTCCCTTCCTGTTTGGCTTTGTTTCAGATGGAAGTCGAGAAGGAGACGACAACCGCGACCATGCTACGCCTGCGCCACTTCCCGTCCCAATGGAAGCTAGCGGACGTAACGATGATACCGAAGCCCGGACAGTCCCACAACTGGCCGCAGAACTGCCGGACCATCAGTCTTCTCCTGGTCATGAGCAAGATCGCCGACCGGGTAATACTCGCCAGACTACGGGAGGAAACGGACGACCTCGACGTTATCCCCGGCTGCCAATTCGGGTTCCGCAGAGAGCACAGCACCACTCACCAAGTGCTGCGCCTCGTCGAACATATAAAAGAGGGCTTCAACCGACGGGAATGCACAGGGGCGGTATTGCTCGACGTCGCCAAAGCCCCGCAAGGGTCAGCGATCTCACCCCTGCTGTTCAACATCTACACCAGCGACATCCCGACAACCGCGCACGTCAACCTGGCGATGTACGCGGACGATGTCTGCATCTACTCCAGGTCTCTCAACGCCAGGGTGATCAACCGACGTCTCCAGGCAGCAGTCGACACTTTGCGGGATTGGTACGCAAAGTGGAGAATCGCCGTCCATCCCCCAGAAAAGCACGGCCGTGCTTTTCGCGATAGGAGGTCGCCGAAGAAGGAAGTTCGGCAACGCGCCGGATCTCACCTTCCAAGGAGGCATCATTCCTTGGCAACGTGAAGTCACCTACTTGGGAGTCACGCTAGATTCCCGGGTAAACTGGGCAGCCCATATACACCGCGTGCTCGACCGCGGACGTAAGATGTTTGGGATCCTCTACCCGATGATGGCCGGAGGAGGGAGGCTGGATCCCTCGCTTAAGGTTCGGATATACAAAACCGTCCTTAGGCCCACCATAACCTACGCATCCGCCGTGTGGGCAACCGCCTCGCCCACGCACATCAAGAAACTAGAAGCGTTCCAGAACCGGGCACTGCGCAGCGCCCTCAACGCACCCTGGTTCGTGAGGAACACCACCATCCACGAGGACACCGGAATGGAGCCACTGATGGACTTCATCCGGAGGATAGCAGCCCGATTCTTCGAACGAGCGGTAGACCATTCCAACCCGCTCGTGTCGGAGTCCCAGGCGTACGACCCCAGGGTCCTTGGAAGTACGCCCGCCCATGGGGCTGCTAATCCTCGGATTAGCAGCCCGTTGATCTCCGCCTAGAAGCGGAACCCTCGCGCTTCGTCGCAGGTGCGGTTTTCCTGAGCCGAAGATGGATCGAGTAGCCTGACGCTCGGGTAGCCGTTACCCCGACGGGTTCGAGATTACGCTTCTACCCAGCCCGAGACACGCCAAACGTCGAGGGCAACCAGACCAACAGCAGAAAGCAACCAACCTGCTGACCTCCATCCGGAGATGGGACCGTCGTATTTCGTCGCAGGTGCGGTTTCCCGGTGCCGAAGGTGAATTGAGTAGCCGGAAGCCCGTGTCATTCGCATCCCGACGGGTGTGAGACCGATTTCCACCGCGTCTAAGCCACGACTCGCTCTAGCCGAAGGTGGATCGAGTAGCCGGAAGCTCGAGTGAGTTACCATAAGACGGGGAAACGACGTCCGCCAAATGCGTCGAGGAAAATTCGCTCGGGCGAAAGGTGAATTGAGTAGCTGGACGTCCGAGCGAATTCCATTCAGATGGAGAAGTTGAGGGAAAAGATTCCCGGTACTTCGTACCCCTCATTCGATCCACGATATAGCGTTTCAGTTCTGACTGTGCATCTGACGCGAGAGCATCATTGCAAAGTACCAGAAGTGCTATATAGTAGTATATAGAGCAAACCAACATTACAATGGCATCGAAAATGTGCTTTGATAGTTTTGACGAGCAAGCATTACGCTAGCTTATTCATACTATCATGGAACTGTACCAAATCAAGTTTGGCGACTCTTCGAGTGTAGTGAAAAATGACTTCAGTGAGCCCGTTAAAACGGCAAAGAAAAGGCGTACTACTTCGTCCGCAGCGAACCCGCAGAATCGGTTCGAGCTGCTCTCGGACAACGAAGAAGAGGCCGAAGAGATGGAGGAAGATGTAGAAGAAATCAACGAACTAACACCAACGGAAACCGAACAACCGTCCACGTCCGGACGAAACAAGAGCGAAGGAACTATGGCAACTAAACCGGAACGAAAACAAAAAATAGCGCCAATCATAATCAAGGAAACGGCCAAATGGACAAGAACTGCGAATCTCATGCGCGAAAAGCGTATAACTGCTACGAAAAGCAAGTTAATCAACACTGGGATTCAAGTGGAACCTGCGACGGAGGAGGACTATCGCAAACTGAGTAAGCTTTTAAAAGATCAAAAAACTCAGTTTTACACTTACCAGCTGAAAAGTGAGAAAAAATTAAAAGTGGTGCTGCGCGGTATCACGCAAGACATAACGGATGATGAAATTAAACAGGATCTGCAAGCGCAGGACTACCCAGTTGAAAAAATAACCAGAATGAAGGGCAAAGAGGGCAAACCGTCGCCGCTTGTCCTCGTCGAAATCGACCGACTCTACAAATCAGTATACAATATCACGGACTGGTTTGGACTGGCAGTTAAGGTAGAAGCCTTGCGCACTTGCAACTTAATAGTGCAATGCCATAAGTGTCAAATGTTCGGGCACACACAATCAAACTGCAACATCAACTACAAGTGCATGAAATGCGGCGAAGACCACTCGACGCATTTGTGCGAAAAACCGAAAACAACGCCTCCGAAATGTGCTAATTGTGGTGGTGAGCACCTTTCAACGTATCTGAAGTGCCCTGAGAACCCCAACAACGCGGTCGGCAAGAGGTACATCGACGCCCCCCTGCCGAAGAACAATCCGTGGAACAAGAAGGACAACGGACCCAGCAACACGCAGCCCCCAAAAGAGGAACCCAAGAAGACGACGAACAGTAAAACACAAGACAAACTAGCGCTAATTTTGGGGCGCATGTTACTTAACTTCAACAACACAAACGCCACCGTAGAGCAGCGCATGGAGTTCCTTCGCCAAACGGAGGAACTAACAGCTCTCTACGAAATGTAAGCTGCTGCTTACCCAATTAAGAAAAAAGAAAAAAAACCAATATAGTATATATAAAATTATATATATATATATATACAAAAATAAATTTTAAAAAAAGGGAAATATATTATATATATCCATGCAAAAAAAGAAACAAGCGAAACAACCGCAAAAAAAACAAATAAAAACAATTAATGAATAAACAAAACAATAAAGAAATAAAAATCATGATCTGGAACACGCAAAGTGTTGCCAAGAAAAATAACGAATTAAGGGTGTTTCTGGCAGAAAACGACATCGATGTTGCGCTACTGTCAGAGACACTACTTAAACCAAGCCACAAATTCAACATCCCAAACTACGCGATCTACAGAATAGACCGTAGTTCGGGACCAGGCGGGGGTACAGCGGTACTCGTAAAAAAACATAAAACACCACCAAGTGGCCACACACACCATCGAAATGGAAACAAACGCAGTTCAGATCCACACTGCGCGCGGTGTCGTGGAGATCCGTTCGTGCTACGGTCCGCCGGGCTTCGTTTTATCCGAGGCGGATTTCCGCGCGGTCTTTGGCGCGGGTCATCCCACGATATCGGCGGGGGATTTGAACTGTAAACATACAAGTTGGAACTCCCGGACAATAAACACAAGAGGGAGACAGCTTTTAAAAATCGCGGCCAAATGCGACTTTACCGTTGAAGGCCTTGATGAAGATACGCATATTCACATCCCCACCGGTTCCACCGATGTGCTAGACACAACCGTCATAAAGAACCTAACCGCACCGTACCACCTGGAAACTGTCAACGACCTGACGTCTGATCACCTTCCGGTCATCATGACCCTGTCGCAGGAGAAAAGGGTGAACGAGGCAATATCCTATAAAACGAATTGGCAAGAGTTTGAAAACCAACTCAAGCTCAGGCCTATACGCATAGACGATGCAAGCGACATAGACGTGATGGTCCGACAGTTCGAGGAGGACGTCAAAAAGGCGATGGATGCGGCTACGAAAGCCAGGAACATATCACGACAAGAAAAAATCCCAGATCACATCAAGGCGAAGATCTTCAAGAAAAAGAAAATTTATAAAGAATACAAGCGAACTCTGCACCCACATACGAAGACCCTATTAAACTGAATAACCAATGGAATAAAGGAGGACATCACCGAACTTTACAACGACCAGTGGGAAGAGAAAATCGAACAAATCGACCAGGACCAATCCGCTCTGTGTGGCGCTGAAACCAAAAACAGCCAAGATTCCCCCCTTAAAGAGCACAACGGGAATAATTAACGATCCGATCGACAAAACGGAAGAATTCGCGAACTATTTCGAGAGTACGTTCTTGCCGAACAAACCCGCAAGTAACGACCTCGAAAAGTGCGCGGAAGCCATCCACGGACTAGCCCGTATAGACGAATAGAAGCATCTCTTAACAAAACTAGTAGTATTCTGGGTGCCCCGACCTTAATTTTCTTGCTTTTTAAATATTTGATGTCCATCAGCAGTGGCTGGTTCCAACCCATATACCTATAAGTATGCATATTTGCAAACATCTGCAATATATTGACACCAGAAGACAGACACTGTCGTTGGTTTCTGATGCTAGCATACACAGAAGTAATATCCGCTAATGTCGATTGGTCAATATAGACAGAAATGAAAAAAATTGTATATATAATTACCGGTATTAAGATATACGATAAAGGAATAGAAGCCCTTCTTCACGAATCCAGGAATATTCTGGACACTTCGACTTTAATCTTTCTATCTTTTTAATTTTCTTGCTTTCTAAATATTTAATGGCTTTATCAGTAGCGACTGGTTCCAACCCGCATACCTATAAATATGCATATTTGGAAATACCTGCAGTATATTGACACCGGAAGAGAGACGCTGTCGTTGCTAATGTATAGAGGAATAATGTCCGTTAATGTCGATTTGGCAATATAATGTAACGGGGACATCGGGCGTTAAACGGCGACGGGCGATCGGCGGGTATTCAACAGGCGGTTAGGCGAGGAAGACCCCAGGGTGTTATCTTAATTCATTGTTGGCGGTTAATTTTCTTAGTTAAGACAAAGTCCAACGAGCGCTGTACGTCGCTTTTAAATATTTGTACATGAGACTGCGGAATTTAGGGTTTGAATATGTTTGCGTCCGAAATTTCAACCAAGATCCCCTGGAGATTTTTTTCGGGACTATAAGAACCCAGGAAGTCAGAAATATTAATACGACCTGCACTGCCTTCGAACATTTTTTCAAAAGCCTCACCATTACCAATTTTATGTCTAGCCACTCTCCTGGTAGTGACTGTGAGGAAGATGAGAATGATGGGGCTTTGACTTCACTGGAACATTATATAAACACTCGAGATGTTGCAAAAGAAGGAATACGGTCTCTGACCAATGTTGCGGATACAGATGTATTTTCTGTGACGATGGAACCATCAACCGGGGTGCTTCAAATCCATGCGTATGTCGCGGGCTATGTGGCCAAAAAAATATTAAAAGCCGTCGGATTGCAGGGCAAATTTAATATCCGGCGGAGAGAAACAACATGTCTTTTTAATTAAAGAGAAGTGGTATGGGCCAAATAAATTATTAAGTCCCAATATCCGATATCTGAAATTGTTCAATCATGTTTCCAAGTTTTAAAATATTATGTGCCCGAGTACTGCACTAAATCTAACATTTTTCAGATATTGGTGCAGAAGTTAAGTAACTTCATATCTCATCAGTTTGATTATAAAGGGAGTAGACAGTAGGAATATTGACGATGATATAAAAAAGATAGCCTTTGAAAAATACAATAAAAGCAAGTGGTAGAAATATAAAATGTAGCAATTGCGCAACCAACTTAGAAAGTTTTGCCGGAAAGATGCTTACTACTCCAACTAATACTTACATGTAAATAGAGGTAAATTCACATACAGCTGTGGCCATATGTATTCGCCACTTTCGTTTTGAATCATCGAGCAAACATACTACAATGAGTTGGTTGCTTTCTGTGAAGCAGATAATGGTGATCCTGATTTTTGTTGTAACCGATTGACAGATGCTCATATACATGAGAACAAATTGCAGAAAATGAAAGTGAAACTAGCAGCACAGGTGTTTAGCAAACGATTTTTTTCAATAATGAGGAAATACGCACAAATAGGTACAGCTGTGGCCATATGTATTCGCCACTCTCGTTTTGAACGTGTTACACGAATATTATTGTATTTCTAAGAAGCAGGGTCGATGACGGACTTAACTAGGTACCTGGTAATGAGGGTTTAATGGTTTATTGTAGGCCATTCTGAGTAAATTAGAAAATAGACGTAAAATTGTAATTTCTGAATATTTCTTCAGTCTTTCTTAAAAGTTGTAAGAGTAAGGTTGAGCTAGTTAGAGTGAAGATATTGTGTCTGTGATTTTGTCTGTGTAATACGATAGTATACAGTAAGAAGTAATGCCGAAAACACGCGAATTGACGGTGATAGAGCGAGGACAAATTGTGGTGTTAGAAAAGCAAGGGTTGTCGGTGTCTGCTATTGCCCGACAAGTGAAATCTGCGCGATCGACAGTTAGAATGACGATAAAACGATACAAAGAGAGTGGATCTTTGACAAACAAACCGAAAACTGGTCGAAAAAGGAAGACAACTAGCAGCGATGAGCGAGTCTTAGAGCGGATGTCTTTGCGAGACCGGAAAAAAAGGTCTAAACAGCTTTCCAGTGAGCTTTTCCGGCTATATATTGTTGCTATTTCCCCTTGCACGGTTAGAAGACGCCTTTGTGAATTAAATTTAGGTGGATACAAAGCTCGACATAAACCACGGTTGTCTCCGCAACAAAAGAAAAAGAGACTGCCGTGGGCTAAAAGTTACCGCGACTGGACCATTGACAATTGGGCCAATGCTATGTGGACGGATGAGTCAAATATTGAGGTAAGTAATACATAATTATTGTATTCGCGGTATTATGTATTCAATTCCTGGTATCTACAGTGTTTTTATTTTTTTTAATGGGTTGCAAAATGTAACAGTATTCATGTTTTTGTTGGTAGCTTTGTGGTAAATCTGGGCCTTCCATCCAGACTGTATCATCCCGACTGTCAAGTTTGGGGATGGTAGCATAATGGTTTGGGGTTCCATGAGTGCAACAGGCGTCGGAGAACTGTTCGTCTGCGAGGGCCGAATGAACAGTCGGACGTACATCGACATGTTGGAAGAAGTTCTGGAACCGTGTGCGTTAAAATTATTCGATAATGATGAGCCAGAGTATTACTTCCAACAAGATAATGCACCGTGCCATAAATCTCGCGAACTAATGCGCTGGTTCGAGGAAAATAACGTGCGGGTCCTGGAATGGCCGGCACAATCCCCGGACTTATCGCCAATTGAGCATTTATGGTACATTTTAAAGCGAAATGTAGCTAAATACTCATCTACCACAAAGCAATGCTTAAAAACAAAAACATTCGAAGAGTGGAATAAAATCACCCCCGAACAGTGCTACAACTTAGTGAGCAGTATGCCCCGACGAATTCGTGCGGTGATAAAAGCCCAGGGAGGAGCTACCAAATATTAAGCGATATCTGTATACACTCACAATGAAACATTTTCATCGATCAATTTTCTTTTATTTCTTATATATTCGTCGGAATAAAAAACAAAAAAGGGTGGCGAATACATATGGCCATAGCTGTATAATTCAATAGTTTTAAAAACTTCTTTATACAACATTCACTTCCTTACATTTGTTTAGGTGTACATATTTCAATGCAATATCTACAATTACTTTTGTATATTTATTTCAAGCATGTATTGTTTTTTTTTAATATAATACTATTTTCAATATTGCCTTTTATTCATTTTTACTCTCTATATGTCACACAGAAGTAAACAATACATCAATTCGTAGGCAAACTAGTTATTAAAAATATATCTACCTCATCATCAGTACTCTTAATCTTTATATGTTTATTATTTGTGGAAATTAGTTGTATGTATGAAATCATCAATACTTTTTACTATTGATGATTTTTATATAAATAACTAATTTCTGCAATAAAACTTAAGAAACCATTTAATTTCAAAATTTAAATTTTAATATAGCGCCACAGTGCTCATACAGCGCTCGGTGATCTTTGTCTTAACTAACTTATAAAGTTGACATAGGCAGAGTTGCGTACCTATAAAGATATACTATGATGAGGATACTTGCTATCTGGCGGGCGAGTGGAACGGTCGTTTTACTAGTGTAAATTGATATACGGCGTATAAATAAAGAACGTGTATTTCGAATATTTCTCAGGCGTTTTATTATCTTCTAACAGTTCAGAAGTGGGATAACCCAGGTAGTGTGGTGGGTGAGAGTGTGTGGCATGCGGGATCCTCTAAATAGGGCAAGGTCAAACCTTGTTCTAGTACGAGCGCCACTCCCTAGGAGCAGCAGTATCGTAGCGAACCTCAGTATATTTACGCCTCTTCTTACCTCTCTTTTCCGTTGCCATTTTTGTAATTGTGATGTGAAAATGATATAAAAGGCTATAGATTCCAGCTTGAGTATATTGTTCGCACGTGCTTTTGAACAGTGAAGTATATATAATATTGATTCCTATAAGTATGGTGCGCGTGTGTTGTGTTTGGAAGAATACCTCAAAAGAAGCGATGCTTCATAGATTCCCTTACAAGGACAAAGAGGTAAGTAATATATTATTTTTACATTATCGATATTATAGAAAAAGGACGTATCACATAATTACGACGAAGTACACATTAGTTTACACTGCAATTCGGTAGTTCAATATAATAACTGTTATTCGTTTCAAGTGGAATTATAAGACCCTTGAATTACACTAAAACATATCCAGCTGCAGCTTTAACCATTGAAACCAATGAAAAGGCTTTGGTATTACACAAAATATAATATATTGTAGGTGTACAACATATGGCTAACCCGAATTGGGAAAACCGAATTACATGGAATGGATCCAGGAGAGGTTTACAAGAAGTACCGGCTGTTTCACAATCATTTCAGCAATTACTCAAGGTTACCTCTAGAGTATGTGTGCCAAAGAACTCTTGTCGCACGAAGTATTCCCACCATCGGTTTACGCGGTAAGATTAGTTCGATAAAAAAAATAGAAGTAAATGCTATCTGCAAGTTTTAAGAACAAATTGTACTGTTTGCAGGTTTTAATCAAAATCCAACTTTGAAAAATTAATTTCTGAGCTGGAAACAACGAAGCGCGTCTGAAACCCCTAATCAAGGTAAGTTTTTCCACAATATTGTAACATAAACATTTGTTAAAAAACGGACTTATTATAAAGAATATATTTAAGAAGTAGATTGTCGTACTTCTTGGAGCAAAGGAACTGTGTTACTTAAAAGGATAATACCATTATATCTTTAGTTATTTCTTAATTCAGGCCAAAATTTACTCTAATACAGAATATGTTATGACCAAACAAACATTCATTCGTGCAATTGAAGAAATGAAACAAAATACTTTACTTAATTGAAAAGAGATCCATTGTATATTAATCTGCAATCATTTCAGGTGAAGTGAAGCAGCACGACGGTCCTGTCGGTCCTTTTTCCTCAGGTATGAATATAAATTTAATCAACATATTTTAAGGAAAGTAATTCTTGTTATTAATAACAGAACAAACCACGCCAGGTACTTCAGGAATTCTAAATCCGTAGTCCCTTGTAGAATTATGTTAGCCAGGTAATAACTCTAATTATATTTACTCTATAGAACACACATAATTGTACTCTTTATTTACTCACAGGATCCTCATTTACGCCGAATGCAAGTATTATCATGGAACATGATCTACTGGAAACTACAAACATAGGTATGCAATAAAATATGAAAATTAAGTATATTTATTTATATGTTTCTGGTATAATTAAGGTTGTATGACTTATAGATTATGTAAATATGAACCGGCTACCTAAACTTGTTTTGTTCTTGGAATAGGATATATATTATGCATTTGAAATATATTATACCCCCATAACTAGAAACCCAGCTGGGTGTGGAGGTAGCTGTAAAGGACGCGGATAAAATAGGAGAAAAACTGTACAAGGTAGAGCCGTAAATAGAAATAGTTGTCATATTTCTTTGTCGTTATTTTTAACTACGCATAAAACCCAACGAGTTTTATTAACTGGCGATCCTGTCATCCAACTAACAACCGATTTTATTATCTATGTCAAAAATAGAATAAAAAATATATACATGCATATACAAAAATGGGTAAATTATAAAATAAGTGCCAGTCGATCGAAAGAAGAAGTGTTTATTTCCGAAGCTGGAAATGGAGGAATCACAGCTACAATGTCCTATGGTATTCGAATTTAATGGAAATGTGGTAGGCTTAATAGTACTGGTAATTGGTTTACTGATCGAGCGATGTCGCAAGAGGATCACGGACAAAAAAGTCTTGGGGGAAGTTTCGATAAGCCACTTACATGCGGCAGAAATAACAGTATAAACGCATCCAAAAGTCCCCATTAATGGCAATTTTGCTAGAGGTCCTTGAGGTATTATACAAGGAACTTAAGCTATTTAAATCTAATATTGATAAAGACGATCAAGAGAGACAAAAACATTTCGAGTTGATACAGAAAAGAGTTAGAGTTTGAAACATTTTCAAATAAGCTTAAGATATTAACACTAAGCTATAGCAAAGATGAAAATATGTGTATATATAATTAGTGATATTAAGATATACGTTAAACGAATAGAAGCTCTTCCTATCGAAACTAGGACCTTAATTTTCTTGCATTTTAAATGTTTAATAACATTATCAGTACTGGCTGGTTCCAACCAATATATCTCTAAATATGCATTTTTGGGAACACCCACAGTATATTGACACCAGCAGACAGACACTGTCGTTGCTTTCTGTTGCTAGCATATACTGATGTAATATCCGCTAATGTCGATTGAGCAATATAGACAAAATTGAAAAAAATGTATATATAATTGGAGGCTATATGTTAAAGGAATGGAAGCCCTTCTTAACGAAACTAGTTGCACGCTGGACACTTCAATTTTAATCTTTCTAAACCTTTAATTCTCTTGCGTTCTAAATATTTAATATCTTTATCAGTAGTGGTTAGTTCAAAGGCACATACAAATAAATGTTCATATTTGGGAACGCCTATATGGAACACCCATTTGAGTATATAGACACCAACTACCACTGCAAGTATTCTGGGTACTCCGACCTTAATTTTCTTGCCTTTTAAATGTTTAATAACTTTATCATTAGTGGCTGGTTCTAACCCATATACCTATAAATATGCATTTTTGGGAACACCCACAGTATATTGACACCAGAAGACAGACACTGTCGTTGCTTTCTGTTGCTACCATATACAGAAGTAATATCCGCTAATGTCGATTGGGCAATATAGAAAAAATTGGAAAAAAAATGTATCTATAATTAGCGGTAATATGTTAAAGGAATAGAAGCCCTTCTTAACAAAACTAGTTGCATTCTGGACACTTCAATTTTAATCTTTCTAAACCTTTAATTCTCTTGCGTTCTAAATATTTAATATCTTTATCAGTAGTGGTTAGTTCAAAGGCACATACAAATAAATGTTCATATTTGGGAACGCCTATATGGAACACCCATTTGAGTATATAGACACCAACTACCACTGCAAGTATTCTGGGTACTCCGACCTTAATTTTCTTTCCTTTTAAATGTTTAATAACGTTATCATTAGTGGCTGGTTCTAACCCATATACCTATAAATATGCATTTTTGGGAACACCCACAGTATATTGACACCAGAAGACAGACACTGTCGTTGCTTTCTGTTGCTACCATATACAGATGTAATATCCGCTAATGTCGATTGGGCAATATAGAAAAAATTGGAAAAAAAATGTATCTATAATTAGCAGTAATATAATAAAGGAATAGAAACCCTTCTTAACGAAGCTACTTGCATTCTGGATACTTCAATTTTAATCTTTCTAAACCTTTAATTCTCTTGCGCTCTAAATATTTAATATCTTTATCAGTAGTGGTTAGTTCAAAGGCACATACAAATAAATGTTCATATTTGGGAACGCCTATATGGAACACCCATTTGAGTATATAGACACCAACTACCACTGCAAGTATTCTGGGTACTCCGACCTTAATTTTCTTGCATTTTAAATGTTTAATAACTTTATCATTAGTGGCTGGTTCTAACCCATATACCTATAAATATGCATTTTTGGGAACACCCACAGTATATTGACACCAGAAGACAGACACTGTCGTTGCTTTCTGTTGCCAGCATATACAGAAGCAATATCCGCTAATGTCGATTGAGCAATATAGACAAAATTGAAAAAAATGTATATATAATTAGCAATAATATAATAAAGGAATAGAAGCCCTTCTTAACGAAGCTACTTGCATTCTGGATACTTCAATTTTAATCTTTCTAAACCTTTAATTCTCTTGCGCTCTAAATATTTAATATCTTTATCAGTAGTGGTTAGTTCTAAGGCACATACAAATAAATGTTCATATTTGGGAACGCCTATATGGAACACCCATTTGAGTATATAGACACCAACTACCACTGCAAGTATTCTGGGTACTCCGACCTTAATTTTCTTGCCTTTTAAATGTTTAATAACTTTATCATTAGTGGCTGGTTCTAACCCATATACCTATAAATATGCATTTTTGGGAACACCCACAGTATATTGACACCAGAAGACAGACACTGTCGTTGCTTTCTGTTGCCAGCATATACAGAAGCAATATCCGCTAATGTCGATTGAGCAATATAGACAAAATTGAAAAAAATGTATATATAATTAGCAGTAATATAATAAAGGAATAGAAACCCTTCTTAACGAAGCTACTTGCATTCTGGATACTTCAATTTTAATCTTTCTAAACCTTTAATTCTCTTGCGCTCTAAATATTTAATATCTTTATCAGTAGTGGTTAGTTCTAAGGCACATACAAATAAATGTTCATATTTGGGAACGCCTATATGGAACACCCATTTGAGTATATAGACACCAACTACCACTGCAAGTATTCTGGGTACTCCGACCTTAATTTTCTTGCCTTTTAAATGTTTAATAACTTTATCATTAGTGGCTGGTTCTAACCCATATACCTATAAATATGCATTTCTGGGAACACCCACAGTATATTGACACCAGCAGACAGACACTGTCGTTGCTTTCTGTTGCTAGCATACACAGAAGCAATATCCGCTAATGTCGATTGAGCAATATAGACAAAATTGAAAAAAATGTATATATAATTAGCAGTAATATAATAAAGGAATAGAAACCCTTCTTAACGAAGCTACTTGCATTCTGGATACTTCAATTTTAATCTTTCTAAACCTTTAATTCTCTTGCGCTCTAAATATTTAATATCTTTATCAGTAGTGGTTAGTTCTAAGGCACATACAAATAAATGTTCATATTTGGGAACGCCTATATGGAACACCCATTTGAGTATATAGACACCAACTACCACTGCAAGTATTCTGGGTACTCCGACCTTAATTTTCTTTCCTTTTAAATGTTTAATAACGTTATCATTAGTGGCTGGTTCTAACCCATATACGTATAAATATGCATATTTGGGAACACCCACAGTATATTGACACCAGAAGACAGACACTGTCGTTGCTTTCTGTTGCTACCATATACAGATGTAATATCCGCTAATGTCGATTGGGCAATATAGAAAAAATTGGAAAAAAATGTATATATAATTAGCGGTAATATGTTAAAGGAATAGAAGCCCTTCTTAACAAAACTAGTTGCATTCTGGAGACTTCAATTTTAATCTTTCTAAACCTTTAATTCTCTTGCGCTCTAAATATTTAATATCTTTATCAGTAGTGGTTAGTTCAAAGGCACATACAAATAAATGCTCATATTTGGGAACGCCTATATGGAACACCCATTTGAGTATATAGAGATCAACTACCACTACAAGTTTTCTGGGTACTCCGACCTTAATTTTCTTGCATTTTAAATGTTTAATAACTTTATCAGTAGTGGCTGGTTCCAACCCATATACCTCTGTATATGCAGTTTTGGGAACACCCACAGTATATTAACACCAGAAGACAGACACTGTCGTTGCTTTCTGTTGCTAGCATACACAGAAGTAATATCCGCTAATGTCGATTGGGCAATATAGACAAAATTGAAAAAAATGTTTATATAATTAGCGGTAATATAATAAAGGAATAGAAACCCTTCTTAACGAAGCTACTTGCATTCTGGATACTTCAATTTTAATCTTTCTATATTTCTAATTTTCTTGCGTTCTAAATATTTAATGTCTTTATCAGTAGTGGTTAGTTCTAAGGCACATACAAATAAATGTTCATATTTGGAAACGCCTATATGGAACACCCATTTGAGTATATAGACACCAGCTACCACTGCAAGTATTCTGGGTACTCCGACCTTAATTTTCTTGTTCTTTAAATATTTAATGTCTTTATCATTAGTGGCTGGTTCTAACCCATATACCTATAAATATGCACTTCTGGGAACACCCACAGTATATTGACACCAGAAGACAGACACTGTCCTTGCTTTCTGTAGCTACCATATACCGGTGTAATATCCGCTAATGTCGATTGGGCAATACAGACAAAATTGAAAAAAATGTATATATAATTAACGGTAATATGGTAAAGAAATAGAAGCCCTTCTTAACGAAGCTAGTTGCATTCTGGGTACTTCAATTTTAATCTTTCTATATTTTTAATTTTCTTGCTTTCTAAATATTTAATATCTTTAACAGTAGTGGCTATTCCAACTCACATGCTACCTATAAATGTGCATATTAGGAACACTGCAGTATATTGACACTCAGAAGACAGATTACGCTGTCGTTAAGGCTGCTTGAGTTGCTAACGTATAGAGGAGCAATGTTCAATGTAATGTCGATTTGGCAACATAAATAAGAAGGTAATGATAGAAAATTTAGAACTTGCATTATTCGAATACGTGTAGATTTGCAAGTATGTAGTTCACTCTTCTTGAAATAGAAAATAGTTTTAATATTTCTCTGTCGTTATTTTTAGCTACGAATAAAACCGAGTTTTACTTATTCATTGCGATCCTGTCATCGAACTAACAATCGATTTGGTTATCTATGTCAAAAATAGAATAAAAAATATGTACATACATATACAAAAAAAAGGGTAAATTATAAAATAAGTCGATCGATAGAAGAAGTGTTTATTTCCGAAGCTGGAAATGGAGGAATCGCAGCTACAATGTCCAATGGTATTCGAATTAATTTAATGGAAATGTGGTATACTACTGGTAGGCTTAATAGTACTGGTAATTGGTTTACTGATCGAGCGATGTTGCAAGACGATCACGGACAAAAAAGTCTTGGGGGAAGTTTCGATAAGCCGGGAAGTAATTTACATACTGCAGAAATAACAGCATAAACGCATCCGAAAGTCCCCATTAATGGCAATTTTGCTAGAGGTCCTTGAGGTATTATACGAGGAACTTAAGCTATTTAAATCAAATATTGATAACGACGATCAAGAGAGACAAAAACATTTCGAGTTGATACAGAAAAGACTTTTAAATTTTCAAACGTTTTCAAATACCCTTAAGAGGTCAGCTTATACAAAAAACAAAAAATTGTAGTCTAGTTTCATATTCCTTCCTATTTGTATGTGGTTATGCCTTTTAATTACCTTGTCATCCGTCATCTTTCGTCTGTGTAAGTCGACGTGACAAATCCAACTTCGTAAACGGTTTTCCCGTTACCATCCTCTTTCATCTGCCTGATAGATTCCAAATCTTTTTAAGTTAGGGTAGGCCACTCTTGGATAAGGGTTATCCCATAAACGACAAACAAGCACACAACCCACTGTACGGAATGATGCATATCTTTTGGAATAGAAGGGGAATGCGACATCTAGTGTTTAATTTTATTTCTTTTAAATGACTGGAACATGCAGATTTGCTCGTAGAGACCTTTGTTAAAAGAGCAATTGATACTCTTACTATGTCATTACGACACTAAAAGGCGCCATCCATACAGAAAGTAATAGAATAAATATTAATTCTGAAAAAGAAAATAATAACGACTTGGTAATAAGTTGTAATTTTTTAAACACCCTCTTAAACAGTGTCATCAAGTAGTTGAACTCGGTTATATACCTGCAACATTTGGTTTGTTTCTATAGTTGTTACTCCTAGCGATGTTCGCTGTGATGAGAAAGTGTTCTTATATGAACGAACGAGGGTTAGACATGTAACAATGTAATATTGTCATCAGACAGAGCCGTGAGACATACGTTTCAGTGTCAATCCGGTAAAATCTTTCCTTGATAGCACTCTCTAGAATCAAAATTTAACACTAGAGACTTTATTTTAGTGAAATGTCCGAAATAATAAAATGCTATCTCCAATCAAGTTCCCTAGCGAGTAAGAACCTGCTTTAGTGGTCAAGAGATACAGGGCACTGTTTATGAAATTCTCGAATACGTTTTGGAGATTTTAGAAACACAGCTTTTATAAATTACATTATTCCATTTAGGTTTGAATAACATCTTCGAATTTTTTCACCCATAAGATGTAGCTTACGCGTAATATGTAAGAAATTATCAATGTTATCAATCTTAAGACAGTGGACAACAACGCATAGTTACGGCACCATCAATCACGCACATTAGCACTTGCATTCTAAATGTTAAATTCATCTAATGCAATAAGTACCAATACATGCCTTTATTCGTTTATTAGTTAGTAAGGAAGAATATGTAGGTATCGTACGAATATAACCACAATGTTGTGTAGCATGTTGCACTTCTGAAATAAGAATGATTCATCGGTTAGGCGATATGATAGGTAGCCTCCACTGCAATACGGATGAAACTGCGGAGCTCTAGTTATAAGTAATCAGGGAACAGGTGCATCGAATGATTAAGATTATTTCTTGCGCAGAAGTACGTAGTTTCCTCTGATGTTTACTTTAATACGGTTCTTAGAAGCAACGCCCATTAACGTTTTAACCTCGCGAGTAGCTAACTCACAACATTTTATTTTTAGTCATATATGCTATCACGCGATACCAGATAGGCAGTCGAAAACGGGGTGCAGTTCACCTCGCGCTCTTGTGCAGTAAAGACGTACGTGAGTGAGTAAAGTGAAAGTGCTATTAGAAGAATTCAGTGTGTAATTCGGCATTCAGTGCGTGCTGTGTGACCTGTGCTGCTGACATTCTGTTCCACCGGAGCTACCATATTTCTTATTACGCCGCACGTACCGCTTGCGGTTACGCTGCTAGGCAAGAAATAATCACCGACTAATCATGGCATCAAGAACCATCGATGATTTATCTGAAGAGGAACTGATAATAGTCGTCAAAGGAGCTATGGACCTGCTCAAAAGCAAGTTTAAATCGGATGTAGTGGATAACATCGCTGATGACTTCGAACTACCGAGGAAGACATCGCGCAAGTCTCAAGAAAAACTGGATGTCAATGAAACCCAGAATATACCGCTAACCCCGAACCCATATGCGTCACTAGACGTCGAAATGGACGCCCAAGAAACCAAAGAGGCACCCGAACCCGATGTCGAGGCAGTCGCTGGCCCATCTCGCCCGCCACCCACGCGAAAACACTCCGACAAACCGAAGAGTGGCAAAGTTGCCCCGATCTTTCTCAAGGACAAGGACAAATGGACAACCGCAAACCGTTTGATTACTTCCGCGAAAATAAACACCACCAAATGTAAGTTAGTGAGTAACGGAATTCAAATTGACCCGGCAACAGAGGATGATTACCACAAACTCAACAAACTGCTCGAAAAAGAAAGGTATCAGTTTTTTACTTATGAACTTAAAAGTGAACGAAGGCTAAAAGTGGTTCTCCGTGGAATTACTCAGGAAATCGCGATAGAGGATATTAAAGAAGACCTTTCAGCACTGAGCTATCCGTCCGAGAAAATTGTAAGGATGAACGGTAAAAACAGAAGACCAGTACCGATGGTACTAGTAGAAGTGAAACGTGATTATAAATCAATATACAATTTAAAAACATTGTGCGGGTTGGCCATTACCGTTGAGCCACTCAAAACCAAAACAACAACTATTCAGTGTCACAAGTGCCAACTCTTTGGGCACACAAAAAAACGTGTCACATTGACTATAAGTGCATGAAGTGCGGTGAAAACCACTCCACCCACCTATGTGCCAAACCCGCGACAACCCCACCCAAGTGTGCTAACTGCGGTGGCGAACACTTGTCTACTATTAAGTGCCCCAAAAATCCCAACAACCCAAATCTTCCGCAAAAACTAGTGCCTGCTCCACTTCCTAAGATCAATCCGTGGAACAAGAACATAAACGTTGATAGCAAACCGACACCGAAAACTTCCAAACCTGAACCGAAGATAACCGCCCACGCTAAAAAGGTAATTCCAACAAACGACCAAGACGAGCTAGCTCTTGTGCTAGGAAGAATGCTGCTCGTTATAAACAACACCAACGCCACCAAACAGCAGAAACTCGAATTCCTCGAGCACACCAAGCAACTTACAAAAATTTATAACAAAAAATAAATGGCTCTACACCGGAAATCTCTTAGCATCACCTACTGGAACGCGCGCGGCATTAAATCCAAGATCCTCGAACTAACAGCATTTCTCAGATCTAGCGGTTGCGAAACCTTCCTTAAACCGCGGGACAAGTTCTCCTAGAGGCCACCCGGGCACGCATCAGAAACCAGTCATGGACCGCTGGACATCTGTTCAGCGTACCTTCCACCTAGCAAGGATATAACCGAGGAAGATTTCGACCAGATATTCGGCACAAACAACAGCACTGTACTCATAGGAGACCTAAATGCAAAGCACCCAAGCTGGAATGCCAAAGTGACCAACAGTAAGGGACTTGCACTACAACCTACAACAACTGGCTCAAGACGGTGGGTTCCTTGTTCTTGGACCTGATGAACCGACCCACATTCACACTCCCACTGGTACAATGGATGTACTGGACGTAGCGGTGTTAATTTATCATCATTTATGTTAGTTTACGGCGCTTCAAATAATTAACGCAACCTCTGAAACAACTATCGAATATTTAGAGAAGGGAAAGAGCGTTGAAAAATAATGAACTAGAGCAAGAAAAACAAATGGTGAAATACGATAAGGATCGCAGGAGCTCAAATAACTAAATAGGGAGCCAAGTGTATACACCTGACCGAAAAACAGGTAAGTCGAAAAAATTGTTATCGAAATGGTTAAGACCCTATAAAGTAGTCCGGAAAATCAGCAATCTTAAATACGAAATAGAAATTAAACGAGTAGTCAACAAACATCGTACATATAGAACGAATTAAGCAATACAATGCGCGCAATTGGGTAAGCAACCCAGCCAATTCTTGGGCTCGGTGCAACGAACTCGATTTGAATCGACTCAGCAAGTACTACAAAACCATTTTCCGGATGTTTATTAAAAAAAATAGGAGGGCAGGAAATATAAGTACAAAACTTAGTACTTTTAAGCATGTTAGTTACAAAACATCTTTTCGTTCAAGTACACGTTAAAATGGATGTCATAACTGCTATTATACAGTGGAACTCCCCCAACTCGAACTCCCCTAACTCGAATATTTTTTTATCCAGTGCGTTATCTATTAAATTTATATGCATATGACTGTCCTTAACGCGGATTTCTCTAACTCGAAAAAAATTTAACCAAATTTAAGACGTAGAATCTCTGTAACTCGAAATTTTCACTAAAGGTACGTGATACGCCATCTGTTAGCGTATATAACGTAATATCTATCGAAGGAATTCGGGGAAGTACCAATGACAACGGGTTTTATCATTCTTATTCATCTGCGTGTTGCGCTATATATTCAGTCGTATTCGTTAGTGTTTGTCATCAACATGCCCCAGGAACGAAACTTAAAAGTTTAACAGTGCAACAGAAATTAGAAATATTAAAAAAAGTGGACAATGGAATAAAAAAGAAGGTAATAGCTGCGGAATATGACATACCAGCAGGTACATTGTCAACTATAATTAAAAACAAGGAACATATTCGAGGTTTCGCGAGTAAACTTACAAAACCTGTCAATTTCAAGCGAAACCGAGTTTCGAACAAAAATGTAAACAGTGCGGTGGTTAAGTGGTTTGTGTCTACTAGAGAAAAAAATATTCCGGTGTCGGGGCCACTTCTACAGGAGAAAGCACTGGAATACAGTCAACATTTAGGAACAACAAATTTTAAGGCCAGCACCGGCTGGCTTCATAAATTAAAATAAAAAGGTAAAATTTACGTTATCGTATTAGACATACACATATGAAATTTATATTTTATTTTTTAAATTTAGACATGACATATCGCATAAGAATATCTGTGGTGAAAGTGCCACAATGGATGATCGTCAGGTTAGTGATTGGATTCGAAATGTATTGCCGGGGATTTTGGGGCGGTACAGCGAAGATGATACTTTCAATGCTGACGAGGCAGGGTTATTTTTCAAATGTCTACCTAAGAAAATTTTAGCCATTAGAGACGACAAATGCTATGGTGGAAAACTTAGTAAAGATCGGGTCACATGCCTTCTACCAACGAATATGAGTGGCACTGAAAAACTAAAACCTCATAATTGGCAGAAGTGCAAAGCCACGATGTTTTAAAGGGGTAAAATGGCTTCCTGTAGATTACGAGAACAACGTAAAGGCATGGATGACCTCTGAAATTTTTGAAAATTGGTTGGTTAAATTGGAGAAGCAATTTTCACACGAGAATCGAAAAATAATAATGTTTATAGACAACTGCCCTGCTAATCCTGCAATATAACAGAAGCTGAAGGCCATCAAATTGCAATATTTGCCACCAAACAGAACTTCCAAACTGCAACCTTTAGATCAAGGCATCATTAAAAGTTTCAAAGATCATTACAAAGGAAGAATCCTTAAAAAAACTTTATATGCATTAGAGAATAACGGTTCTCGTAGCATATCACTTCTGGACTGTGTGAGAGAGGTTGCCATGACATGGCATGTGGATGTTAAACAAAAAACCATTCAAAATTGTTTTAAAAAGACTGGTTTTGGTAACAGTGGGTGCCGCGTTTGCTCACTGTTGACCAAAAACAAGAACATGTTGATGATTCTGAGTAGTGATTGGCCATGTTTAAACGTAACAAACCGGAATTTTTGCGTCGATATGTGACAATGGATGAAACATGGATCCATCACTTCACTCCGGAATCAAAACGATCGTCATCTGAGTGGACAGCAACTGGTGAATCTCGTCCAAAGCGCCCGAAAGCACAACAATCGGCTGGAAAGGTTATGGCCTCGGTATTTTGGGGTGTGCGTGGTGTAATATTCATCGACTATCTTGAGAAAGGAAATACCATCAACAGTGAATATTATATAGCGTTATTGGAGCGTTTGAAGGCCGAAATTGCAAAGAAACGACCGCATATGGCAAAGAAAAAAAATTTTGTTTCATCAAGACAACGCACCGTGTACCAAGTCAAAAAATATACCACCACCTAGAAACGTTCGCGCAATACGTAGGTACAGCTTTCTGTCACCGAAATTTTATACCACAATTTTCCAGTTATAACTCCATTAACAAATCTCACACGTAGAAGGTTATATGCAACTGGACGCCTGATTGCGATCGTATTTTCCAACAATTAAAAGAGAATTTGGTCTTAGTTCCAGTTTGAGTATGTCCCGATTTCAAACACACATTTTATCTTCAGACCAATGCATCCGCTTATGGCTTAGGTGCCGTGTTGACTGAGCAAATGAACGAAAATACAGTGTTACTGAACAAGAATATTTAGGCATAATCTGGGTTATCGAAAGCTTGAGACCCTACCTCGAAGGCAATCAGTATTATGACTACACAAACTTAAGAATCCACATGGACATTTAGCGCGCTGGTCCTTGCGCCTACAATCCTATAACTAGAAATCTTACACCGAAATGCCGGAAACGCTATTCCCGATTTTTTTGTCATATTCAACGCCTATTGTAGCAGATGCTGTTGACGTAAATAACAAAAATCCAAATATCGGCCGCTCCCAACGAGTGGATCGTTAAATACAGTGACAGCCATGAGTGAAATAATTATTCGGTGGAGTTAAATATTTATGTAGGTTTAGTGCTTCTATTTATAGCTCATTGTTTATTATTATTGAATTAGTTATTAATTGGCAAATAAATCGTGTAAGATAATTATTAGTATCCAGAAGGAATTTTGGTTGGTATCCCTATATTACTCTACCTAGTTATTTTTATGTTGATAACTTTGTATCTTACAGTTATCTTAAGTTAATGATAACAGTGTATTGTAACGTACATATAAGCAACATGAAGGAGTAAACATTGTAATTGCTAATGTGTTTTTAATTTTTTGTATTAGAAGTCTACCAGACTCGTGAGATTACATCAATCAGAAGCGGCATTGAGAACTGGTAACAATATGGATGAATTTAATAAGAGTCAGGGGAATAATGAATATAATAATCGGCGATGAAATCCGTAATGGTTTGATGAACCATAACTTGGAGAGGCAGCAATCCTGTGGTAAGTAAGGGAGAGGTAGATGTTTGAGAAGATGGAAAATTAACCACGGAACAAGCTTATGGAGAACATGTTATGCACCATTTACTACTTTTTTCTGCAGACTGAACTAGAAAAGAAAAATCTTCGGACAGCCATAAGAAGTATTATAAGTGTGAGAGGATTGCTAGAAGAACACCATTGTGTTTCTTATATAAGGGTCAAGGTCATCGGAAAACAAATGTCCCCAATTTGAACACCACAAGCAGACTACTCTATTGGTGGAACACGATCTACATATTCCTCCTGCCTATCGCCTGAGAATTAGCCTGTTAATAGAAAGCTATACCTGCAAGCCATACTTGACTCAGGAAGTAAAATTCGCTAATTAAAGAGAAGTTTGTACCAGCACTTTGTGAAAGGCCTTGTATTCATTCCGCTGTCATAAGTATTACTAACTCTATATTAAACGTATGAGGCTTATTTTTATACGAAGTCGTTAACAACGTCAACTTTTTATGTGGTAGATGATTTCGCCACTAATGATGTTTTTGAGCTTAAATCCAATCCTTTAATTAGCGTTAATTTTACCTAAAATAGTCTTAATATTGAACCAGTAGACCCTGATGATGGCAACTTTTTCTACCACCCTCGTAGACTTTCTTGTTGCAACAAAGTAAATGTTGCTAATATTTGTCCCCAATTGTGTTATTAAATAAAAAGAGTGGATGAGGCGTTTGTGTGCAGACTTCAGAAATTTAAATAAAATAACTGCTAAAGACTGTTTTACCATTCGCTCCATAAATGACGATGAAAGCATGCACGGCAAGCGATAGTATAGTAGATTTAAAAGACGCGTTTCATAATATAAGAGTAATATTATATCCTCTTGATGAGGATTCAACCTAATTTACATCAGTCGTAACACCACAATGTCAGTTCAAGTATCTCAAACTCCCCTTTGGCAATAGCGTCCATTAATCTTCACATGATTCATTCCTCTTCATTCATATTAATAGAATACAGAAAATTCTTCATTTATTTGAATGGCGTGCAGATTTTCAAAAATTGTTCACAATTCTGGTACACAATCTGATTGAAATGAATCTAGATACATCTAGTCTTCTTGCAATGCGAAATGGTATCTAGACTATGAGATCATGAAGAAGCGGATTAATTCATACCCAGTCAATACTGAAGATAAAATCAAGTAAGAGGGCCTTGCAATTAATTTCGCAGATTCATAAAAGATTTTTAAATTATAGCTAAATCGTTGCACTATCACTAGCACTAGCAACCGTTGGAAATACAAGAAAGTTACTGTTTTGCTGCAGGTACCTCCTCTAGCGCCGGCTGCGAGCGGGAGAGAGGGCGGAGCCTGCGCACGGGCGCTGTGGAGGGATATAGAGGACACGACGAAAATATGTTTGCTTTTTTTTAGCCTGCAGAGCAAGCTACCGTTGAATTGGAGGAACGGGTTCTGCCGTGGGGGGCTTTCCCTCTCCCCCTCTCCTCTCTCTCTCTCCTTCCTTTCTCTAGTATGATCTGAAAGAATAAAAATTTTTATGAGACAATATTAAATCTTTTCTTTAATCCAAGTACTGTAAAAAGTTTTTAAAATCAAGGTTGAAAAAATAAATTAACGCTGGTGTTCCCAATCTACTGCCTACTACTATCATATACATATCAAATGTACTTCTATTGTTGTCGATTATGTTTTCATGAAATCTCTTTATACTTTACATTTAGTCATTCTTTAACATACTGTTATCCTTCCTAGCTTATTTTGATATAACAAATATTTTATTAGCTCCACATCTATCAAATGATTGTAACTTTAAATAGTCGAAACGGCAAATAATTGCAATTTGTAAGGGATAATTGTTCAGTGTTCCGAGTAATTGACGTTACAAGCTTGTATATACATGGATGACATAATATTTCCGAACTTTTGACCGCGTATGTTGTTTGTCGCGAAAGGGGCCGTCTCGACAAAGTCGACCTACCTTTCGGGACGAACGACATACGCGGTCACAAATGCGGGAATATTAGTTCACGTATGGCAACCGCGAAAACATCCGTTTCTCTTTCATCTTTTTCTGGAGCTACTCGCTCCACGTCGCTATCAATTTACATTTTCAATTCGCCGCTACTGTGGTAAATATTTCCGTTGTAATATGGGCACCGATCGTAGCGCAATCTATGGCATTTTTTACGTAAACGGACTTTATAGCGGCGTTGCCAGGAATAGTGCTAGAGCGTTATGGACAAGAAAAGTGAAACGTCAGTATTATGGCGACATTCAAAAGTTTCTAAGCAAAACAAAGACACATGTTAAAACTAGCCTACTGCTGTTAATTCCTCCTATTTACTCTGATGTTTCACGACCGTCAAGAGCATTATGTTGTTTCGTTTTAAATAGTAAAATGAAATTTATTACAAATATTATTAGTGTTACATGTGGCTCTAGACACTTGTACAGCTGTGGTGCTAGACACCACTTAGTTAGAAATAGAGCATGCGCAATATGCAACATGGTCTAGTTAGTGCATCAGTCAACCATTACATAATTATTAGTATTAACCGTAAGATCTTTGTAGTTTCAATAAAATATTAAAAGATCATTCGTATGCGTCTCACTCAATAACAATTACCCAAGGTTATAACATGCTGTGAGGTTGTGAAGAACCAATGTTTGCCGAATAGATGATAAGAAGAAAAATAAGAAGTATGGCGTCCGACAAGTGTAAAATGGAGGGAACATTTAAACGGCCAAAAGACTCATTTTCGGCAAGCCCAGTGATAGCAACTTAAAAGATTTCTTAAGAAGCTTAGAATTTTATTTAAAAGCAACTTTCGATCGTCCAACTAAAACAATCGGGTGCAAAGATATTGAACAGAACTATATAGATCACTCCATTAGCAAGGGAATTTCTTTCAGTTATTGGTATCTCCTTATTTTTAGTTAGTAGTACTGTCTCTGGCTCAAATGTCAGCCAACAACAACCTTCAAAGATGGCGTTAACTGTTAAACTTTGCGATTTGACCTATCAATATGTTTTACTTTTATTTCTATTCGTTTTCGGCTAGAAACTAGAATAGGAAGAGTAAGAAGGCTTAAAGTGTAATGTAATTTAAGTAACAATCTAAGTTCAAATGCAATTACCTTAATATGCTTTCATGTACTGAAAGTAGAAATTTTAATATCGCTTTGAAGAGGAAATAAAAAAAAACGTGATAGAGAAAGATATAAATTAAATGTAATAATTAATTTAACGTAATAAAGTCGTAAAAAATAGGTAAATACACGATATAAATGAAATGTGAAAGCAGAAGGTAGCATTAGTACAATTTACGGATTTTCTGCACTATTTTTATCTTGCTAAGGTACTTTTATGTTGGTAGCATTGGCAACGTTTCTATGCATTTGACACATCCTCTATAATTTTTTTACTGCATTGACAGTGCGCAATCCTGAACTTTCTACAATAAACGTTTGTCTGTTTTGAAAATAACTGTGACTTTTATAAGTAGCAGTTCCGGATGAGGTGCATCGACTTGACAAAACTTATCAAAGTAACATCTTAAAAGAATTTTAGGCTATAGTTTCATATAAAGGGGATTGAGTTAGCGATTTTAATGGATTCTTACGGAAAGCTCACGTTTTGCTGTGTTCAAAACGGCCCTTCTTTTTTTCAGGAGTTTAGTTGAAGATATCTAAAAACCAATTCAAAAAGGGCTATTCCTAGATTATGTTTAGAGGTATATGAGTCATATCTAAGAAAATTTATGTTGATACTTATTGTGTTTGGACTAAAAGTTACCAAAACATATAGAAAATACTGATGAGAGTGACAAGTAGTAAATTTTGATTTGAATATTAGGGAATAAACTGTTGTATATATTTACTATGCCATATTGTTTTATTTTTGTATAAAACAGATAAATAAATTAGTATTGCTTTGATATTTTATTACATTGTAAAGAACAATTATGGAAAAAAGGACAAAAACATAAAGGCAATATTTTTCTAGTGAATGTTATTACGTGTGAAATATATTAAAGTTAGCAGACTGTCGCAGACATCTCGTAAATTAGTTATGGTGTAGGAATGTACGTAAAATACGTACGAATATACAGGTTGATCGCCCTAACGTGGCGAGAGCAGGGAATCCACAATGGTTCAAAAGTGGCGTCAAATTGAAACAGTGGCAGTGGCGCGCATTGTCATTCCACATAAATTTATAAGTAAATGTTCAGAAGTGTTCAGAAATAAATTCTAGAAAGACTTAGACTGTCTTTTACTAATTGAGTGAATATTTAGTGTAGTAATTGCGTATAAATAAACTAGTTTATTTTGCAATTATTAACGAATTGTCGATTGCTTGCATATCGCAAATCTTGTAGTACGCCTATGATCACAGCATATGTAACTAGCGCTTTATCATTCACCAATCTCGCCCGAAAACAAGCGGAATGCGCCGGCTCTTGCCATCCTACAGCGATTTACCTGTACATACGTAAAAGAGGTGTTGATCTCTTTGAAGAACTGCTAGCTGCTGTTAGACAGCAGTATCCAGTGTTAATTTCAGAATTTTTTTTCGTTATTGTTTCGTATTAGGGCAGTGCGTTGGTTGTTTCAATTGGGAATACTGCTTTTCCAAAATCATACATTAATATGCATTAAATTTGTGTAATTTGAATATCTATGTTTTGTATATCTTTTAATGAAAAATCGTAGATGTTTTCCTCGGAGCACTTAGCCCATGTACCAGACTTACCCTTTTTTGCTAGTGTATGGGTTTCTCTATAGGATTATTTTCTCAATATACTATTTGAAAGATATTTTGGAATGTATTTTATTTTCAGTATTATTTTTTGTTTTTTGATGAAATTACAATTTCCTTGTAATTGACCAAGGTAATTAAATTAAACAGCAACATTTTAGGTAAAATTAACATAAAATTTTGCTATGTTACATATAATTTGCTCTTTAAATATTATTTGATTTAAATTTAATATATATTTGTATGTTCTAACGTTATTGTTAATCTAAGTTGCGTCTCTGGATATATCTACAGAGATTGTGACATCTAGGTATTAAAAGCAATTTGAACCAGAGCCTGTTTTCTTAATACAAGTAACTGATTCTATTAGAAATAGTAGCGTAAAACCTCAAGAGATAGCACAAATAAACAAATTGTTATGTTGGTAGGACGATATTATCCACTGCGTCACCGCTTTTTCTACCTATTAATATTATTCCATTATTAATCATTTGTCCGACATCTTTGTTGTGAACTAGTCTGTTGATTACTTTATGAATAAGTTAAATTTGAAAGTGTATTCGTTTTTGCTATATCCTATGGTTCAATACCTATTATAGACTTCAGTATTAATTTTTTTACTAAATATAGTAATTTAGAGTGCTAGATTACTGTATTTAGAAGAAGCTTTATTTCTCTATAAATTAAGAACATGTGAGATTTACCTAGAAATTAAGAACAGGTGAGATTTACCTAGAAATTAAGATTAGAAGTATATTCATGTACTAGGTCTTAAAAATAAGTAGCATACAGTTGTAAACTGTTGCATTAAATGCAATTATCATTTTAGTGTAAATGGATGTAGAAATAAAGACGTCACCAAACACAGTTTCCTAAATCCCACAAAGGACAAAGAAGCAACAAAAGTGTATAGGCTTTGGAAGGTGTCATTCATTTTAGTGCTGAAACTAAAGTTTCAGATATGTACTTAAAGGAAGATGCGGTACCAAGTCTATATCTTCTGGGCCATACTGATTCAGGTAATGTTTCATTTTACACATTTGACATTATAAAAGAAGTACATAATTTAAAGGCAATACTTTAACTATATATGAAAATGCAAATTACCAAAGGAAAATTTAAACAATTGCAAGGACTGTGTGGTTGTATAATTCACAGGTATCGCAGTAAACTCCACCCCACAGAAATGATTAATTTATGCATTTCAAATAAATTAATAATTTGTCTTGGGTACAGTTTACTGCGATACCTGTGAAAGATGATTTACTTACATTCTAAAATATGATTTAATTTGGTGCAGTATTTTGAATTTTTTGTAGTAATATTTTATTTTTTACAGTATTTCATTTAATAATAATAATTGTTTACTTTCAATTCCTTACATTCCTAGAGTTGTACATATCACATTCTACATGGCCATAGGGGAAACATTTTAAAAAGTTCCGAATTATTGACTGAAATAGAAGAGCGAACCGAGCATGTTCCAAGAAGATACATGATCTATTCTCAAACAATAGATCACTTGAAAGGAAAAGAGCTAACACATTTTAATATCTTTATTTTAGACCACTTTCTCAAATCAACCTCTCTGTGAGAAATTAATTTATATTTGTATTCTAACCAATCAATTGTTTGGAAGGTTATATATTTTTTTTGTGTAATCACTCATTATACAATTTGCAGGGTACCATGTGTTTTGTTTAGAAAGTGATAAAAGTTGATAACATTTCTTTTAATTTATTATTCAATCTTATAAATTAACAAAGTTATTTTGCTTATTTTTCTGCATTGACGTTAGTATTATATGTAGAATCGTTCTACAACCACGTCAATGTAGAAATTACAAGCTATAATAGCTTTCTTGGCCTAACAATATTGCCATCAATTAAATTCAAGCAGCCCGCCTTTTCCATGATATTTCAGTCAAATCTCTCTAGATGGCACTTTTAAGGAAACAATTTTAGTATGTTACGTACAGTTTGCGTTTGAAAAATACAATAATTGAATTATTATCTTATAAGTATTCAAAGAAAATTAGCTGTTTGCAATCAAAATCGTTTGAGAAGGCATTTACGTAAAACATTTAGGAAGGATAATAGCAAATACACTTCTCACTACAGTCAATAGAACTACAACAACATATAAAATGTTTTTTTCAGGTAATGAGCTATAAACGACCAAAACAAAACAGCTATATTTTACATTTTCGCATTTATGCACTGACAAGTGGCGCACTCTGGTTAGTTTCTGATCAAACATTCTAAGTGAACTCCTTAAATTTAACCTATACTATCATCTATTATCCTGGAAGAAACTAAAAGATATAGGAACATCACTGTATAATAATGTCACCCTCGTGGCGTAATGGTAGCACAATATGCCGATAACCCAGAGGTTGTGGATTGAAATCCTATAGAAACTAATATTTTATCAGGAACTTAATTACGTTGGTTGATTGCAAGGAAATTGTAGTTTTATCATTACTAATGCCAACGGTGGTTTAATATTAATATTAGTTCAACTATTTTTTTGTTGATTTATTTGCATGATTATTTTTAATTTATTACCTTAGAACTATTTTTATTTATGTTAATTTTATGTTTCGTTTTCCCGGTGGGCTTACTTTAATGCATCTCACAAGATCACGTTAACATTAAAGTGTATTTTATTATTTACTATCGGTTTGATATACTTTTTGTATAATTTTTGGAGTAATAATTAGTTAATTGCAGTCAAAACCAAACTAATTCATTTGTTTATTGTAGCTTTCATGTATTTCGCATGCTATAATAAATAATAATATTCATTACAAAATTATTATCTTTATTGTTTCTGTCCTTTTCTTTGTAAATTGTTTTCTATAATGAGAACCATACAAAAAAAGATTGAGAACTTCACAATAATGTAACACAATTTCAAAGCATGCTAGGTAAACATACTTATAATTTATACAAAAACAAAAGATATAGGATAGTAAATACAACGGATTATTTCCAAATATTCAAATTGAAATTTACTGTTCATTGCTCTCGTCAGTATTTTCTGTTTTAGTAACTTTTAGTCCAAATACAATAAGTACCAATGTAAATTTCCTTCAATATGACATGTACCTCTAAACATAACTGATGAAATAGCCCTTCTTAAATTGATTTTTAGACACATTCAACTAAACTCCTGAGAAAAAGAATAGTGATTATGAACACAGCAAAACGTGAGCTTTCCATTAGAATCCATCAAAATCGCTAAATCACTGACCCTTATTTAGAACTACAACCCTTTCGTAAATTAAATCTCAAGGTTAAGAATGGTTACTTATAACAATGCAAGTTTAGAAATATAAGATAATCTTAGCACATTATTATAGTGACCATAAAACTAGAGAAAGGGAGCATAGTAATAGAAATCAAAATATGTTCAAAAATTACCAAAAGTAGTCTTGGAAAAGCAAACAAAAAGGTAAACATAGTCTCTAAGTTTAACTATATAAGCTTTATCCGTAAGTTTTGCTATCTAAAGATATTCTCTAAGTTTAACTAACCTCCAATATCTAAAAAGAGAGTTCATCCGTAAATATCAGCACGACAAAGCTATTTCACCGTTTTAAACCATTGTTCGCAGGATGTGTCCAAGGGTGCTTTCATCAACGTTAGTTAATAATGTACATATCTAAAACATAATACATTTATGATAATTAGCATTTTAAACTATCACAAAACTATATTTAAAGTTAAACAAAAATTTTTGTATTATTAACAGATATGCACACACACACACTAGCAATTATACTTTTACGATTCTTATACTTTATATAATTTAATACATATCAAGTATAGTTCATTACCTTGATGATACAAGGGATAAGAAGCAAGCCATCTTCACGCCCTTAGTTGAATATGCCTACAAAAATGGCGTGCTAACATAACCAATATAATAGCACAAAGAATATTCTATTGCTCCGAAAACAGGCAACAAACTAACGATTGAAATAGACATTAGCGGGAAACTCATGTTGCACTGAGTTTTGATTAGTCCTTATTTTTTTTAATTACCTAAAAATCGATGCTATTTACACGTTATGTTCGTCAGCTTATTCGACCATGAAACCAGGTCCTCGGTTCGGTATCTTAAACGGGACCAGGTGATACCGTGTTTAAGCTTATACTATCATACCACGGCGTGTCTCTACCTCTAATCTTACATAAAGTAATGTCCCTAACTATGATATAGTTATTTAGTTGTGGTGATGTTGAGCTGTTTTAGGTCACCAAATTAATAACATTGATAGCAATGAAAAGTACTCAGCATATATATTAGAGATTGAGAAGAGATGTTTGTGTTGCACCCTATTTTCAATTCCTATATATATTATCTCTGCATTTCACCTGTCGTCTGTCACTTGTCGGTGCGTTTTTACTGCTTGATTGGTGGTGGTCGCTTATTTTCTTAAAACACTTTTCGACCATTCATGCACTCTCACATTTAAAATTCGGCCTTTTTCAAGACTGTAGCGGTGCATTAATTGTTCGCACTAATATAATACGTCGTAGTTTTTAAGTGTGTTGCAAGTTTTCTGTGCTTTAGATCGTCATGGTGTTCGCAAAATGTGCCGTTTATGGATGCGGTAACAAACGTTCATCCCGCCATCGTTTCCCGAACTTTCAGATCCAGTACTGACAGAGGTTAACGCGGCAAGAGAGAGAGACAGCCAACACCCAGAGCTAACTTGGACCCCATGGTTTGCAAATTTCTACGAAACCAAGTAATGCTAAATGTAACCGCCACCTGGTAGAAGATTCAGGGTAGATACCAAAGAGATTACAATGAGGCAAGAGCATACTACATGAAAAGGATATGTAAGTAATAGTTTTATTGTGGTTCAGTGCAATGGCTTAAAGCCCTACTTTGTGAAATCATTTGTATAATGTAACAAGTAACATTAAGTTAGTTATCGACAGTGATACTAAATTCCCGAAGGATTGTAGGAATTTCGACTTTTTATAAATAACATTCAGCTCCATGTGAATAACACAGGACCTGAATATAAAGTAAGTTTCTCTGCTAGAAAATAATGGATCCATTCAGGAATTAAGTGGCACTTGCTTAGCATTAGTTCATAACAATTATCATGTTACGACATTTTGAAACCAAAAACGTCTTTTCTAATTTGAGTTTTCAGAACGGATAGGTTGTCTGGACTATTTATTAAGTATTAACATTAATACTGTTTTTGTCAAAGGATAGATTTTTGGTAAAGCACTAGGGAAAGAAATCAGTGTTAATATTATGTAAACAGTGCAGATTTTTGTCCGTGGTAATTGTTCAAGAATGAGGTGATGGTCTTTTGGTAAGGAAAAAAATTAACTTACTCAGGAGAGGTATCGAATATAACCATAAATTAAACAAAGTTGCGCTTCAAACCAATATTAGTGGCAATCGTTGAGAGTAATTATTACTTCACTCATACAGCCAGTAATACCTAAACTTGACAAAGTAGATACTGAAACATGCGTTAACCTGTATGGAAATATTTTCTTCCTGAACGACAAAGAGATGAACGTTGTTTTTCTTATAAAGCAGAAAAATGTAGTGCGGCCATTATCTAAGACCAGGATGTTTCTTTTTCATACGAGTCATTACAACCATGGCGCCAAGTTCTTTAAAATGGCGCCAAACACCTTTGTCTGTGATGATGGCAGCGACCAAGAAGACATTATTAAAATTTAAGTAGTTTACACTAGTACTCTGGCATACAGACTAGCGGTAAGAAACCCCCTAATATCTACAATGTACTGTTAATACTAACAAAACGAGGGACTGTGAAACGTATTGTCTATAACATTAAATGGTCCACCCTACTTGTTTTCCAGGTAACTGTCCGACACATTTAACATCTAAACACTAACGAAATGCCTGATTTACGTATAAATAATTCATTTTCGTTGATCGAGAAAATTTAGAATATTGTGATTATTGAGAATGTAATTGCACTTTCCCTTTAATGTAAGTCCACTGTTTGCTCGCGCCCCGCCCAGTGTAACTTATTTTTTAAAGACTTTTCACGGGATAATCAAACGGATAGCAAGTGGGTTATTTCTTTCATTTTTATTGGTTCACATTGCCTTCACCTAAATAATATCACTTTCTTACTACACACCCAAGGAATCGCAGTACGTAACGGCTTATCTCCTTTCAAGCCTAACTTGTTTACAGGTACATTTCATACTAACTTTCGTAATACCATGCCTAACTTTACATTTCTTTTTATGCACGACTCTAACGAAATTTTGAGATCTTCTAGAGTGAATGTCAATAAACCGGTTTTCTTAGAACAGCTGCATTTATAATTTATATGTGTTAAGATGTACCAATGAAAGGAAACCGATAAGGGGTTCCCTTCCTATATGTGTTATTTATAAAAGTTGGGAATGAGCTACTAACAAGCATGTAAATAAAACCTAGTAATAATTCTAGATTCATCTTGGGAAAATCTTATTGGCCAAGCAAACGTAAAGTTTCGCTACTTCACATTTTGCTTCATCGTTTCATTAAATTCCCTTTCGCAATTTATACATCAATATATGTATATATATCCATAGGCATATATAAATATATAGAAATAACCCTGAAGAGAACATCACAACTGCAAATGGTAACGGATTCTCCTACGATGTGCTCTACAATAATATTGGGAAGTATAACAATGGCGTAATAGTTTGTAGTATATGCACATAGAAAGTAGTGGTATTACTAAGGTGCATGAAATGTAACCACTTCATCCATGTTACACAAAAGGTCTTGAACAATTATTCTCTGCAATTTCACACAAAATTAGTTTCTTGGTTTAAAGTAACCTTGAATTTATTTTAAAACCTGCAGATCAGGAGGCAACATGGATAAATCTGGAATAGACAGAATATCTTGTACAGACTATCGAGTATACATTGGGCAGACGAAAAGATTAGTAACAATTTGATGCAAGGAACAATTCCCTCATCTCTAGTACAATGTTTCTCAGACCTGCTGTCGTCCTGTATATGCTCGAATCAAATCATTATATTCATAATTACAAGCCAGTTGAACTGTAAATAACTGTATTCATTTCAAATTGTAATAAAGGCATGGAATTTAGAGAAACCAACATGTACCAAATTATACTGATTTAGGCCCTATGAATTCCAGCCTTTACTCGTTATTGAACCCATGTACTTGCATAGTCATAACACGCTTTATGTTTAGCTTGTATAACTTCTTCTTTTGTTACATCTTGTAATATCATATTTGTAAAATGCAGGATTTGTAGCACCTACATTTTTGACAAAATAAATATTGTCAAATGTCAATTCTCTTTTCAATACCAACCCAACCAAAAGAAAAACAAACCAAAATTTTAATTTTCCCGCCGACAGCAAGCAAGCACCGTAGCTTAGTATTACCGTTTTGTCATTCGATGTCAAACGAAAACTTTAATAATAACCCATCAGATGGCACTTTTAGGGTCGCAAACTTCACTATGAAACTGTCACATCTCGTGAAGTTATCTCTGCATCAAATTATCAAACAAATAAGTTACAATTTCCAACCAGAAATAAGACATCAAAATGACAAATGACATTTTAAATGTTAAGCAGTTGAGCAAGTTCACATGGTTCGCACCTGGTTCACACATTTTAATGCGCGTCCTCTAGGAATACAGGATAGAACTAAATGCGCCACTTTCTTTTAAGAATATAAATTTTGGTGGAGGTACTGTACTGATGTAATGTGAGCCGTCGTCGCCCCTTTAAGCCTTTGACCATTGCTGGTTTTCCTAAAAACCCTAAATTTAGTAAGTTTATTCTTGAGAATTGTAACACTTCGTATATATAAACTAACATCAATTGCTTATGATAGCATACTGATAACAAATATAATCTGCAAACAAAACAGGACCTATTTAATTCCATTAAAGACAAGGCAAGAAGTCAAAGGATTAGGGTAGCCCATTAGGTACTCATGCGAATAGAATTCTCTACGCTAGCACATAGTAGAATCGACCGAACACGAGCGTGACCGAAAACGCACCGAATTGCTTATTATATGCGCGACGCTCACAAAAATTTGAAAGAACATGAGTGTAAAGTTTCGGACTTCTATCTACACCCTTAAGCGAACCACCCCTGCAACACCTAAGTGCTGAATCGAGCCTTATGATATGGAAAAGTACAAGTATTAGAAAAAAAGTTATAGAAAGAAGTAGTTGGAAATCGTTCCGACAGCGCACATATAAATTTTCAGAATTTCTTTCACACTCCTAACCAAGCTAACCCCATATACCTAAAGGTAGAATCTACTATCCGATTTCGGAAAGTAGAAGAAATGGGAAAAAATGTTAAAGGAGGAAGTTGTAGCAAATTGCCCCAAAAGCACGCGTATAAAATCTCAGACTTCTATCTGCACCCCTAAGCGAACCACTCTCACAATCCCTAAGGGCAGAATCCACCTACCGATTTCGAAAATTATAAATGATAGAAGAAGTTATAGGAAGAGGTAACTGGAAACCGTCCCAGCAGCGCGCGTATAAATTTTCAGAATTTTAACTGCACCCCTAAGCGAGCTAGTCCCCAGTACCTAAAAGTACAATCTACCTTACGATCTCGGGAAGAAGAGGAGATACGAAAAGATGTTGAAGGATAAGCAATATCAATATTATGAGTTGAGTGGACCTTGTCAGAATTTACCTATACTTCTTATATTAGGTTCGACTTAGTTTATTATTTGGATATTTGTTCTTATTACAGAGTTATAGTTGTAGCAATTATTTTATTACTTTTTGAGTAGCCGTCGCTACATCTCTTCCTTCCTTTTATATTAAAAGGATTGTTTCACAGGTATAGCAGTAAACTCCACTCACACAAATTAATTAATTATGCGGAACGCAGCGTTTCGGGAGCACGTGGGCTCCCATTGTCAACAAATGTTACCGTCAAAGGATTGTTTATATAATTATTTCGTGAAAATAGCAATATCATTTTTGACTTCCACATTCGCGTGATTATTATAGCCCCTGGCAAACATTTTCGTCAAGAAATCATGACTTCTTAGGTGAACGTCATGACATAATTGTTATATTCATTTTAAGTAAACTAACGAATGTGAACATGGAATCATCTTTAAAAATTGCTATAGCCCTAAGTCGATGTGGTTACTACTTACAGCCTATCATTCCGAAAATAATTTCCTTGTTTTTCAATATATTGTTTAATTTTTTATTTTGTGAATGAAGTACTTTATGCTTTATGAACACATCCTAATATGTACATACCTCTTTCAGGCAAAAAAATTGAAGATATGTGAGAGAGTAATTGAGATTGTGAATAAATCATGTACGGTGTCGGTACGATTTCCAATTACTTCTTCCTATATATTTTTTTCTATCACTTATAACTTTCGAGATCGGTGACTGGATTCTACCCTTAGGGATTGTGAGGGTGGTTCGCTTAGGGGTGCGGATAAAAATCTGAGATTTTATACGTGTGCTATTGGAGCGCTTTGCTACAATTTTCTCCTTTAACATTTTCTCGTATCTCTTGTAGTTTCCGCGATTGAAGGATGGATAGGTTCTACCTTTAGGTATTGAGGGTTACCTCGGTTAGGGGTGCGAAATAAATTCTGAAAATTTATATGTGCGATTTCCAATTACTTCTTCCTACAACTTTTTTTCTAATACTTATACTTTTCGATATCGTAGGCTCGATTTTGCACTTAGGTGTTGCGGAGCGGTTCGCTTAAGGGTGTAGATTGAAGTCCGACATTTTACACTCATATTCTTGGGTCAATTTACTACAATTTTTTCCTTTAAACGTTGTTCTACCTTTTCTAGTTTCGGGGATACTATGATATATTGTAACAATAGGTATTGTACAAGAGATAACAATGTATAAATTGTTTGACACATATTTCTCTTCGAAAGACAAACTTTATTAAATTAATTGTCCGCAATTAGCTTTTTCACGTACCTTTAAGAGTGTCGATCAATGTTTGAGCGTTAAATAATGATATTTCTCTGTTATTATTTTTCGTTCTCCTTCAAACTTTTGTCAGCGCCTATAATAAGCAATTAGGCGCGTCTTCGGTCACGCTCGTGTTCGGTCGATTCTACTACGTGCATGCCTCCAGTATTCTATTCAATTGGGTACCAGTTGCGCTACCTTAACCGGACGTCGCCCTGCAGCGCCACCTACAACATTCTTAAAATAAATGAATTATAGTATTGATTTTGCCATGCTTCTTCCATTTCCTCCAACATGTCTGTTGTTGAACACGAATGCTCGACACAAAAAATAGGCACACGGCATAGCTGTCAGAATATAGCATTATCATTACCATATAAAAGTTTAATAAAAAACTAATTTATTCGTGACCAGAATTTATCCTGGAGGTGAGTGCTTAGCTATTAAATATTTTACGTTATATTTTTAATAGTGTTTACTGTAGGTAAAAGAGTTTTGTTGTATTTTTTTGGTAAATTCTCTAGTATTAGTATAAATTATCCAAAACAGGTAATTCAATAATTCTGATTTTTAAATCTATTATTTATTATTATCTTCCACGGTAGCTTGAGTTTAGTTTTCCATACAAGCAGTAGTACATTAGTAGCTAATATTTGCAAAGCAGATTATGCAAGTATCTATGACTTTGTGAGTATTGTATCTTGGAGACATTACTTTCATAATCCAAAGAACCTAATATAGGCTAAATATGTATTTCTGACAAAAACAACATGTGAATTTGTAATATTTATTACTTTTATTTGGTAAAAATAAGATTACAGCTTAACATGATATATACATAAAGGCACTATATCTTGTGTATTTTGCACCATATAATCAGTTTATTTGTTGCATTATATCATCACCTCTCTATTAATCATAAATAGTTAGTCGTCAAACAAATATGGGACTTACAACTTGGTAAGCTCTTAATCTGGTAATTAATTTGTTGTATTCTTATCATAGGTATAAACAATTGGGATGGATACAGATTGGCTACTACTAATGGCCTGCCATAAGAAATAGATGTAAGCATGGAATATAAAATTTCAATCAATGGTAAGTTCAACAGTCTTGTTAAGTAAAGAATTTAAACACATACATATTTACATATTTTCTATTTCAGATAAAATGCTGCCCATTAAGTACGCACACAAACAATGCATACTAAAGTTGCTCTAAATCGATATAATTATTATGGAAATTGCATTTCATGGGGCTTAATACAATAAGTAAGTTATATTTTTTATATTCAAACAAAACAAAACTTATCAAAGTAACATCTTAAAAGAATTTTAGGCTATAGTTTCGTATAAAGGGCATCGAGTTAGGAATTTTAATGGATTCTAATGGAAAGCTCACGTTTTGCTGTGTTTGAAATGGCCCTTCTTTTTTTGTTTGTTGTGGAACGACTGTGGTGTAGGGATGTACATATGTAAAAGTGGTGTACCCAGTGTAAATTTCAGGTCTCCTTTTTTCTTATTATTTCGTATTAGGGCAGTGTGTTGGATTTTTCAATAGAGAATATTTGTTTCTCTAAAATCATACATTAGTATGCAGTAAACTTTTATAATTTAAACGTCGAAGTGTTGCACATCTTTAATTAAGTCCTAGATGCTTTCCTCGGGGAATTTAGGCTATGTTTCAGAATTACCTTTCTTTTTTGCTGGCACATTGTTTATTTTTCAGAATTATTTTCCAATCTAGTATTTGAAAAATATTTTGTAGTATATTATTTTATTCCCAGGATTATTTGTTAATTTATTTATCATATCTAATTTTAGAAATATGTTATTGTTGCAATTTGCGTGATTGTTTCTAATTTATAAATCATTTATTACTTTAGAACTATTTTTATTTGTTGCTTTGCATGACCTACACACAAATTAGTGCCTTGACGTTACAAACAGTGTAGACTATACCATATTACTTTTATATGTTTCGTACTGACAGATGGGCTTACTTGATGCATGTAACAAATTCACGTTAATATTAGAATGCATTTTATAATTTACTACCAGTTCGGTACAGTTTTTCTGCAATCTTCGAAGTAATCATTAGTTACTAGCATTCAAAACCAAACTAATTAATTTATTTATTGTTATAATAAATAATATTCGCTAGAAAATTATTACTTATTATAATTTTTGTCCTTTTTTTCCCTGTTAATTGTTTTCTATAATCAGAACCATAGAAAAAAAGACCATGAGATCTTCACAATCATGTAATACAGTTTCAAAATAGTACTAGTCTATTTACCTATATTGTATACAAAAAAATAAGAATATGGAATAGGAAATATTTATGCAACAGATTATTCCCCAATATTCAAATGAAATTTTATCGTTCATCACTATCCGATTTGGTAACTTTTAGGCCAAACACAATAAGTACCAACTTAAATTTTGTAAACTATCACTCATATACCACTAAACATAACCTGGAAATAGCCCTTTTTAAATGGATTTTCAGGTACCTTACACTAAACTCCTAAAAAAGAAAGACGGGCCATTTTAAACATAGCAAAGCGTCAGCTTTCCGTTAGAATCTATTAAAATCCTTAACTTGATGCCCCTTATACGGAACTCTTACCTTATTTCTGAAGTAAGATTAAAATTCATTCAATGATCGTCGACTTCTTTTATAGATTTTTTTGACGTCCAATGGACCGTGTAAGTGTGACGTCAGTAAGTATTGTGGTTACACTGATAAATTTCCAAACAAAACAAAGACATGTGATAAAACTAACCTATTCCTGTCAATTCCTCATGTTTACGTTGTTTACTGTGCTATTTTACTACCGTAGGCAGCATTATTTTGTTCGTTAAGTAAAATTATGAAATTCATTACAATTATTATTAGAATCTTTACTCATTTGCTTAACTTTAAAACATATCTAGGATGGGTCACAGTAAATATACCTTTTTTAGATACATCACTACACAGCTATGGCATAATAATATTTCAAATTTGAGGAGCACCAATCTATATATGTAATTTCCTTTAATTTCGGAGGTTTTCACTTTAAAATATTTTTATAAATATAAATAGAAATCTTCTTTTAAACAGTTTTTTTATTATTCAAAACATGTCATCCAGCTATAATTAAGTACAGTTACCTTTACAAAAAATAATTTACATGTACTTTAAATAAATTTGTAGTTTTGATATTACCAAAAATGAGTATGTTTTCATATACAAGATGCAAAGTTCTATGTTAGCTGTCAAACGAGCGTACAAATGTGGATAATTACTACTGAGATTTAGAGAAGGAAGTTAAGCAGTTGACAAAAATAAAACAATTGCAATAAACAGGACACAAACAAATCTCACATGTATATAAAAATTAGTTTCTAATTAAAAATCCTTTAACAAGTAACAGTAAATCACCAAGCACCATATTTTCTAATTCACCACAATCTTCAACACTTTTTTTTATTTGATGTTAAAGTAGAGCAGCAGTGGTTAATATATGCTACTACACCATTTAGAGTTATACCAAGAAGCCCTTGGGCAGTATTCATATATTTATACGAAATGTATGTTAATTTTTGCCAATCAAGTAAAGTAGGTTTTTCAGATTTCATTTTGATATAGTCTAGTATAATATGACAACTTGTGAATGTACGAAAGGTATAAGTTATATTCTTCCTAGAGATTGGTATGTATTTCATCAACCGATAACACAAAATCTCATGTTGAGCCGGATCTCCACGATGCAAGTTCAACCGAAGCTTCATTTCATTAATGTAATTAACAGTTGATCTTCTTTAGGTATATTTGTAGCAATCCGTCCTAGATAATGTTTTAAAGTTAAGCAAATGAGTAAAGATTCTAATAATAATCGGAATGAATTTCATAATTTTACTTAACGTACACCATAATACTGCTAACGGTCGCAAAACAGTACAGAAAACAACGTAAACATGAGGAATTGACAGGAATAGGTTAGTTTTATCACTTGTCTTTGTTTTGTTTGGAAACTTTTCAGTGTAGCCACAATACTTACCGATGTCATTACTTACACAGTCCATAGGCAATACTGCTCAAGTTTTAAAAGTCACTTTCCCTAATTATAGTCTCAAGGTGTTGCCAATCTATCGATACATTTTCGTTACTTTTCCGTTACAAGTACTTATTCATATACAAACATATAATTAAGCACATATAAAACACAAACAATATATGTGTAATTGCAGGAAAAAAATATTTGTTAAAAAACCTCAACATAATATTTAATGCAATATTTATATCATTTCCTTTGGTTATTTGTTACAGGTAATTACAGCTGAATAGTTCAAGTTTTGTAGTATCACTATGATTAAGAATTTTTGGACTTCTACTAAAACTAAAAGAACATTTATTTTGTATATTAATTGCGTTCTTGCGATGAAGAATAGAAGAAAGTGTATCTGTTGATAAACAGTTGGGAAATTTATTTTAGTTTATACTAATTGCATTGAACTCTTTTAGTTGCTACACTGCTATGCAATAATATTGAGATAAGAGATACTAAACGTGAAATTTCTGGAAAAATTTCAATACCATCTCTTTTCCATAGCTTTCACAAATAAAATTAGATTCTTTCTTAAAAAAAAAAGGTTCTAATGTGTGCCATTCTGTATCTCAAGTTTGAAGCGTTGAATAATTTGAGCAAGATTTATAAATTGTAGATAACTAACAGCTTGAAATTCATTTGCAAATTTGATATACTTCCACGTCTGCATGTTGATAAAAGAAGAAAACACGAAATCAATTCTGTATATGCCTTTAACATCGGTATTTGTTATAGAAAAAAAAATTCACATACGCAAAAAAAGATTATCGCCTAAATAACATGTAACATATACACAGTCTGTATATCATCAATATCATATATCAAAACCAGAAATAATAGTGTAATCATTTTAAAATGAATAAAAACGTTTATCATATCAACCTAATCTCTTCCATGACTACATACAGATCCTAGCCACAAAAAATTTTAGAAAGTTGTTTCGTTCAGCCATCTAACCGTCTAATCAAAAACTATTTGACAATGTGGGTAAAAAAAGAACTCTATAAATTCGGTACCACGGTAGGAAATTTAAAATGAATATTAAGATTACGATGAAATGTTATTGCTTCACTTTGTACTTTCTACGCATTTCTATATCTATAGAGCGGTACACTGCAGTAGATATCTGAATGTACAAAATATAACATTAACATTTCAGTGTGTTCGTAACTAAAATAATGTGACGTGAGAATATAAAGGAAAAAGTACAGTAATAAATACTATTTCAGTGAAATGCTGGCACGTGTCTTTTATTGCATGCGTTTAACGCTACACAGACGATACGAACATATGCTTAGTAGTATTTTAAATATTTACCTGTTGAATGAAAGGAAATTGTAATTGTTGGTTCTAAATTTATAAGATCTTCCATTTATGTTAAAAACTGATTAAATCCTATTTATTTATTTGTCGTCACGTTTACAGCTGGCAGTTGAGATTGTCATAAATTCCAATAAAGAAACAAGAAATCGTAAACAATTGATACATTACAATATACTATAGAACTAAAATCTGGTAAATAAATATGTTAAATTTATGTATATGGTGCAAAAACAATTACACACACAATTACTTTATTAAAATATTTGCTTCGGAACTGTAAAAAATTAAATTACATAAAATAGGAAAATAAACACCTTAAAATAAGATTAATGTATTATTTATTTACAAATTAATGAGCTATTTTTCTTCAATATCGCTCCCTGAGCTTGAATTATCATGATTTAAATTAATAATTGGAGATGATCTAATCCAACTTTTCTTTCCCACTATCGTATGATTTCTGTTACTTGCGTAATTGTTGCTAATGCTTTGTCCCATATCTTCATGCAATTGTTAATACCATAGCCATCTCTTCCTATGTGACGATTGTAATATGTTTTTGCAATTCCCCATATGTTTTCAAAGGGAGTTGAATATATAGTGGTATGGGGTTAGCACTGTGTGGCCATGTGTACGTGCTAGTTTGTCTATCACATGTTCCTTCGGTGGTTTATGTCTAAAACATACACACTATTACTCACTCAACTTATTTTAACAAATACTCACAATGCAACTAGACGTAATAACTGATATTTTAACATGCTAAGATCATATGTAATGTTATTTACCAGCCATTCTTGAATATTGCGTTTTCTCTAGCATCTAGTGCCTTGTTTTTTAATTTAGAATGTTAATTAGCGTTATCCATAATGATCATAGAATTAGGTTTTATATTTGGTAACAACTGCATCGTAAACCATTTTCTAAAATTTTCTTTGTTCATTTCTCCGTGGTAATCATGCCCTCTTGTTTTTGAACAAAATATAAGTGAAGCACCTGGTATAAAACCATCACTATTGCCTACATGTAAAATAAACAAGATTGGTGAGAAACAGAAATTATATTTGTAATAAAACAAACCTCTTGCCTTCAGTCTGTAACTTTTTCACATTTTGCCGATTACTGTCCTGCCAAAAATAATTATTGCTGCCATTTTCAAATATCCATTTTTCATCGAAGTAAACAGGATCCCTGTGGGCTATTGCTTCCCATGTTCTTTAAATATCATTGTAAAAACTCAACACGATGTAATGCAATATGATGTTCCATTAGTTCTCGTCGAGGATCATCTTTTTTCCACGTAAACCAAACGTTTTTTAAAAGTTTTCCTAATGAAGAAACGCCTTCGCTAAACGAATCTCTTTCTTTCAATTTACATAAAATAAATAAATCGGCATTAGCACTTCAGATTACGTAGAATGCATTTTAACGTACGATTATGGTACATTTGGTAAATTTACATTACGGATAGCAGCTTCGCTTGCTTCATCAATATCCGCAATTTGTTCTAATTTGTTTCTGCTCTTGCTGCAGGAAGGTAATGTTTGCAGCGATTTTGCAAAGCTTGATATCTTGCTCACAGCCCAAATACTCACAATTGCAGCAGCAGCGACGCGCTAAAATGCAACAATTTTATGCCGTTATTATCGTATATGCAGAAATAGAATATAATCTACTTCTCTGACAGCAGTCAACGGTAACAAGGGACCGTTGTTGTTGCGTTCTTGCTCGAAATATATAATCAGCGAACTGATTATTTCTTTCGACACAATGCACGTGGCACTTTCGTAAATATACGTCGACTAGTTCTAAAAAGAATTTTTGGATATGCAAAGCAATTAAATAATTCGACGAAAACTAAACAAACTAATGTAAACGAAGAAACAAGGAAAGCGTTTGATGTTCACCAAAGACAACCAACAACGTTGTATTTCATCAAATATAGCCAATAGCAGCAACGTAAAAGTACTGCAATATGGAAAATATAATTAAGTAAATAACTATTTCTTTTATATTTTTAACTTTAACAGACCGAGCGTTTGCATTAAAAAAAAACAATGTGTTGCGTTATCCATTGAAATTTACTTTAATTATTAATTATTATGTTATAATTATGTGCTAATATAAGATACATCATTTTAATTTATCTGTGTGGTCGCATTGCATATTTATGACGTCGTTTGATTATATGTATGACGCCGCGTTAATGACGTGCATGTGAACTTAGAGTGCCTTGACTATACCAACATTTAATTTAATTGGATTAATTTTTCTGAAGTTTTTAACTATGGCATCTAGGTATAAAAATTTGCCAATTGAAATTTAATAACTTATATGGTGATTTAAAGAATTTGTTCAGACGGTCTCCGTTGTGTAAATGGAAACACACCGGTCTAGCGAATTGGAGCTGCAGGTTCAAATCCTACCGGGAGCTGTGAATTTTTTATTCATTAAAAATTTCACAAAGATCTAATCCAATTAAATTCAACGTTGGTGATAACAAGGATGTTGAATTATCACTGAAAAACCAACGGAAGTTATTCTAACAATTTAAATTGATTTTTTACGGATTACCTTTGCGATGCGATACTAGTATTTATTGTCTAGCGAATAAATTGTATTGCTTTCATCGACATTATATCTTTTGATTGCACTAACTAGTACGAAAACATATTTATGCTATTCAAGTTATTTTCATATGAAGAATTTTAGGCGATATTAAAATATACACAGTAAACAAAAATGAATGAAATATGCAGATGCGCATGCCCTGCAAAAATATCTTCGGTTATCGAACGCAGTGGTGCGCAACTCTTCGTGTGACAACTAGATTTTTTCGAACGCTAAGAACGCAGTTTTGCATCGACACACCAATATTTCGAACGCACCCCAGTAGTTCATCGATTATCTGCTGTAAGGTATTATGTAGTAATATTTATTTTTTCTTTTTCAGGAACCTCCTCATTGAATGCCGACATGAAGATTCTTTGGAATATCCCATACATTTCCTGCGCTAAAAACACAAGAATCCAATAATTCAAGCAGTATCTCTAACTTTCACGGAAAAGTAAAATTTCATATTGGTTCTATTTTTATCACTTCAAAGTTTCTTTCTATATTGCTTGCAGGAACCTTGATAAGTAACGATATATGTTAGAAAAATATGGACTGTTAATCACTCTTGATATGAAAGACAGTGCTCATCAAAATGTTGTCGATACAAGTGCTTATGGTTATCATCATTCCTGATGGGTTGCCAAAGACTGCTTGTATTCTAAAAGAAGCGCATTTCTCAACCTTTGTTGTTGTGTTTGTGTGCTTTCAGGATATCTTAAATTACCGTTCAGTATTCTCAATTTGGAATAACATATCTAAATGTATGTAGGTACTAAGCATGCTATATAAAGCAGTTTTATTTATTACTTACCAACTGAACATTAATTGGATGGTAGCCTTAAAGAGTCAACCCTTTTTGGAAGAACAATTGCAACTTGAGTGCAATCGACACTGCTTCCCTCATGGATCCTGTATCTATGCTAAAGATCGTGGAAACTTTATCCCGTTGTACACATCTTGCCTATTTAGAACTACCACAACTTCGTTGCTGCATCGACTTACTTAAAGCCATGTTTACATTGTATTGATATCCATCTATACTTCATTCACATTACAACACATTATGGTTATTTGACCTGATAAAATAATACCGCAATAATAAAGTAATAGTGACATCAATTGCAATATAAATGTATCCTTCGGTTTTTTCATTTGCCGAAATAGTTGGAGCTTATTTAATTATGTTGGAAAGTAAATGAGATTGCATTTGGGGTTAATCAAAGAGAACATAAATACCATATGACAAGCTTTAAATTAATAATATTGCCATGAATAAATTTGAATCGAAAATGTTAAAGTATAACTTCGACATGAGTGGTTATATACACTACCGCTCAAAAGTGTTTAGGGACTCTCACTGATAGCAAAAATGTATAAAAACTCAGCAAAAATGTTAATAATATTTATTTTTTATGTAGAGATACACGTACATAATTAAAAATATATTAAATAAATGTGAAAATTAAAACGTTTAATTTAAATGTTGCTATCATCTATGTGACCTCCTCTCGATTTAATAATTGCAGTACACAATCGAGGCATTCTCGCAATAAGTTTTACCAGAGTTTCTTGTGTTATTGAGGTCCAACTCGATTGCTATTTGTTCCACACGTCAGTAGCTGATGTCGGGGCCGATTTCCGTACTTCCCGATCTAGTTCTTCCCATAGTAACTCGATTGGATTCAAGTCGGGGCTCTGGGGGAGGCCATTCCATAATTTTTTGAGTTCCTTCCTCTTCTAAATGGCGTAAATAGTCTTTGCATAATTTAGAGGAATGTTTTGGGTCATTATCTTGCTGGAAGATAAAATTTTGACCCAAAAGTCGAATTCCGGAAGATATTGCGTGGTTCTCCAAAATTTCGCGGTAGCCTTCTTTTTTTTAATATACCGTCAATTTTCACAATGTCCCCTACACTAGTGCCAGTAAAACAGCCCCAAATGATGATAGAACCTCCACCATGCTTCACGGTAGCAGCAATACACTCTTCTCTGGCACGTTCACCCACAGATCTTCTTACGAATATGCGTCTTCGTGTTCCGAACAGCTCAAATTTAGACTCATCCGTCCATATGACGTTGTTCCACTCTTCTATGGTCCAGTGTTGGTGTTCACGAGCCCATTTAAGTCGCTTTTGCTTGTTTTGTTTGCGTAGTAATGGCTTTTTCATCGCAATACGTCCATGGAGCCCGACTTTCTGTAGGCGACGTTTGACTGTAGAAATACTGACTAGTTTTTGGCGACCAATATTTAATTCTGCGGTGATTTCTGGGGCTGTTTTGCGTCTATTTAACTTGCTGGTAACCACTATTCTGCGATCATCTGCAGATGTCGCTTTTGGCCTTCCACTCCACTGCCAGTTTCCCGATATTTTTTTACGTTATAGTCAACCGTAGCGTGGTGTATTTTCATTTTTTTGGCAATTTGTCGATTACTTATGCCACTTTTACGGTAAGCTATTATAACCGCACGTGTTTCTGTACTAATTTCTCTTCGCGGAGGCATTTTAAAACAATTGTCACACGATATTTCGCTCACGACGTGAATAGAGTAAATACCACACTGCAGCTGACCATAGGTTATAGATTTCACTATAATCTTCTAGGAAGGTAATTTAAACATTATTACCTACAATCTAACAGATGACTAAATTTACCCAGTAAATTCAGAGGGATTGTTATTGTAATTGCGCCGCAATAAACAGTTTATGGTAATCCGACCAAGTGCAGGTAAATGATAGTAAACCTTATGCGATATAATGGGTGCTTATCTTACTGAACTACATTTTAAATACGTATTTCATTTTATTATAATGTTTTTTTGGTAAACATAATACTATATGAATAATCCATGAAAACAGGGATGTCTAAACACTTTTGAGCGGTAGTGTACATAGTGTTATACCACGTCATTTGTCATGTAGTAAATCCATCAATTTTGGAAGAGAGAGTTTCAATGGCAATATATACAAGACAATGACAAACAAGGAAGAATGTTGCTGATTATGAACAAATAATGAGCTCAAAGGGGCTATATCCAAGTACATTGAATGGCTTTAGAGTTCATACCAACACACAAGAAGATCCTAAAATCTTGTATAGAATCTGTATTCTCAATGATATTGTTCAGTTAACACATCTTATTTTCTTCTTCGGTAATACAATTAATTTGTATTCATGTTCGTTTAAAATTACTACATTGTATAAAATACGTTTACTAAATGTATTGAATGCATGAAGATATAAATGAGCAATCAGAGTATTCTAAGTGTTATACATATTTTATTCATTTATTAGGCAAAATCAGAATCTGGTGTATCTGTCGATGAATTTGCATTTGGCGTTATAATAAATTTTACAACCATATTTTCAACTATGTTATCAAGTTGATACATTTTGTTCTGTTTTTCAATAGTGTGTTTAACAGAGTTTGCCCAAAGGTTCAGGTGTTACAACATCTAACCCTTCCAGTAATAATGCTTTCACCTCTAATACTTTAAGAGTTTTATGATTGGCAGCGACGTGGTGCTTTACTTGTGCCGATACAAGTTCAATAGGATTTAAATCGCAGTAGTATGAGGCAAACGACAACTGTACGACCACTTTCCAGGGTATATATATGGAATGGACGTGCAGTGTATTGCTCTGCAATGTGTATTAAGTTCCTTATCTATTCCTTTGACAGTCCAAACTGTTTTCTAAACTATTCATCACAACTGGGAATCTTGTTTATGCAATACTCTTGCACCGTACAAAACGTCCCTTCCACTGTTTGTTGAATATGGAAATAAGCCATTATAAAAGCTTCCTTTTAATTTCGCTACTTAAATAATTTCAAACGTTTAAATCAGTGATTATTAAAAAACTTAAACATTGGCTTGAGAAAAAATGAGGTGCTTGCGTTGGTGATTTGGAAACGTAACTTGTTGGTATCGTACTGGATTCTGTTGAAAACATTGGGAATTGTTCAGGTGTACTTACTGTTAGTAGTTGGTCATTAGACACTGGCGTTTTAGGCTCTTCTTTAGATGGACCTGCGAACAAAACAAAAATGTAATGTTCAAATGAATTATTTCTTGGATGGTTACTTTGTAGAATATGTCCAATGATCCCACCAAATGAAAGTTTGGTTACATCTGGTATTACTATGTAAATAGCTAATTAGCATTAAATATATTGTACTAACTTGCAATTACAAATCCATCAAATACGACATTTTTTAAAGCATCGCAAACGTCACCAGAGTTTTCTAATTTTTCAGTTGTTCGTTTTATTCATCTGTTTTACTTGCACATATTTCGTTGCTCTTTTTTAGAGAGACATTTATCTCTCTCTGTCTTAACATGGAGCATGTAATGAGCAAAATCTAAATGTTTTGGTGGCTTCATGATGTTTGGTAGCGTTTTTCCTATATTTCTGTTAAGTCAATTGCGTCACGATTATTTATGGTGCGACGCCATTCTTCATAGCAATTCCACGTATCTCCAATCCATCAAGTAATTTAGCAAATAATCGCTGTAAGTACATTCATGCTCCAACTGTGGTCGAACCCCCTTCCATAATACAGTTATCCTTCTTTTACGACATTGGCTAATGTTGCAGTCATTTTCACATGGTTTCTCAATTCTTGGTTTCTCCGATTTCTAGCTGACTGCCAATTCTTAGGCTTCCCACCATGGACCTTGCTTAAAATGAAAGTTATATTCTTTTAAAGATGTATTAGGCAGCAGTTCTCTGCAACATGATCATAATTGTCGTTTAATCGGTTGATATTAATCAATAGGGTTGACCAAATCTTCGGCGCACCATACGGTTTGTAGAACACCTATTAAATAGAATATCATGGCAAAAAAATAAGTGGGTACGTATAAGTAACAGGGAAAGGATTAACGCTAAAATGTGTTTATTATGAAATACTGATGCATATTTACAAATGTTAACTTCTACTTACCTTTTGCCACTTTTCAATAGACTTTAATAACCAGTCGCATCTAGTTCGTCAGCTAAATTGCTGCATCATTCGCCCTTCGATTCACTGTCGCAAACCTGCCGGTAGCGAGTACTTTCCGTTCTTCCATATAATTTAACATTATTTTCCAATAAATTTCCCTCACTTTGAATGCTATCTGCAGCACATACATTACCTATTTAAATGCAAATATGTTAGAAGAATTTAGAATTCAATAAAACACGCTTTCCACTAGTAAACACCTTTATTAAGTATCTACGCCTTATTAATTTTCACGCCAATTTATACGCCGCATACACTTTCTCGGAAAGCATTTTCGTAACTGACCCTCTCTCGACTCAACTGTCCGTTGCAACCCCTCTTGACGCCCGTCGTCCTCTATCCGCCAATTGTTCTGTTACAACATTTAAAGATGTAGATATATGCATACTTACATTAAAAAGATATTAATTTAAATAAAATTCATTCAGGTAAAAAATTATTTTTCCATAAGTAAATTACTAGCGTTGTTTCAAAGCTATCAGTTGAGTAGAAATAACACAATGTGTTCGCTAGTGCCAAAAGCAACATGTGTTTTGAATTACGTTGTAAAATTTATTATTAAGAAATGACCCAAAACATAAATAATAATTATGTTTTCCAACGTAAATGCTAAAGAATGATAGAACACAAATTCCGCTTAGGGAAGAGGGATAAAGCCATTCACTGAGAGCGAGCGATCTATAGAGTAAAAACGTTTCGAGTTTGACAATAGCTATGTATCGAATGGTTCTTACAGAATCCCAACAGTATCGAGTTAGACGATATTGAGCTTATGGATTCCGGCTTCAAATGTCTGATGCCTCTTCATTTGCCCTTATGTCCTTGGTAAATATCCCAATATGTATTTATGATACACATATTACACATTCCTGAAATGTGGTTATTGATATTACGTAATTTTACGAAGAAGATGATGTTTTCGCATTTATTCTCATCAATCACCAGTATGTGTCAAAGTTATTGGTTTCTGGATATTCCAGGTCAGCTTCGTAAGATAGCATTCAACAGTCTTCTTTTCTGTCATTTACTATTTGTTGTTTCATAAGGAGGCCGTTGTCCACTAAACAATTGTAGTATGATAGAAGGTTGTTGTGCAACAACATTTTGCACTGATAAATGAATAGCGAGCATGATGCATTGATGTTGCTATTCGTTGTTGCCTTATGACACAAAAAAAGCGTTCAGATGGGTCTTGATTAAATGCTCGAGTTGGCCATTTGTTTTATTAGTTGGATAAATTTCAATTTAATAGATCCTTTGATGACGTCTAATTGTTACAAAACAGGTGACTTTTTTCTTAGAAAATATTGAATTTTCTACAATGTTTCAGATATTTATTATCAAATTAAAATATCCTTATGTTACGTCTTCTTGAAGAAATGGTAAAGCAAAGTCCACCGGGAAATCGATGCAGTCAATCACAATGCAAGTATTACTTACACATTCTTCTCCTTTTCATGTAGTATGATCTTGCTTGATTGTAAATAACACATGGGCTGAAAAGTCCCGTGCCTAACAAAGAAAACATGTTTTTTTTGGTTCAAAATTAGCTTAATTCATCAATGTAATCTCCATCAAGAGTAACGCAATCATTCCAGCGCCGCTCTAACATTTCAATACCACTTTTGTAGAACGATTTATCTTTTGCCTCAAAATAGGTTTCAGTTTCAGCGATAACATCTTCATTCGTGCGAAATTTCTTACCGGCAAGCATTTTTCTTTTGAGGTCTGCGAACAGCCAGTAGTCGCTGGGAGCCAAATCTGCCGAATACGGTGGATGTGGGAGCAATTCGAAGTTCAATTCATGTAGTTTTGCCATTATTTTGATTGACTTGTGACACGGTGCGTTGTCTTGATGAAACAACATTTTTTTCTTTGCCATATGCGGTCGTTTCTTTGCAATTTCGGCCTTCAAATGCTCCAATAACGCTATATAATATTCACTGTTGATGGTATTTCCTTTCTCAAGATTGTTTATGAATATTACACTACGCACATCCCAAAATACCGAGGCCATAACCTTTCCAGCCGATTGTTGTGCTTTCGGGCACTTTGGACGAGGTTCACCAGTTGCCGTCCACTCAGATGATGATCGTTTCGATTCCAGAGTAATGGATCCATGTTTCATCCATTGTCACATATCAACGCAAAAATTCCGGTTTGTTACGTTTAAACATGGCCAAACACTGCTCAGAATCATCAACACGTTCTTGTTTTTGGTCAACAGTGAACAAACGCGGCACCCACTTTGAACAGAGCTCTTTTCGATCATTCAAAACGATTTTGTGTTTTCTGGTGTTACCGCCTCATTTGGACGTCCACTGCGTTCTGCATAATCGGTGTTTCTACGACCACGTTTGAAGTCAGCAAACCAACGTGTTATTGTTGTTTCTGATGGAGCGGAGTCCTCATAACACTTTTCAAGCCATTGCTTCGTTTGAACGGTATTTTTCCCATCAAGAAGCAGTGTAAAATTAAAACACGAAATTGTTTTTGATCCATTGTTTTGAAAATAACAGAAGTAGCGTGACTCTTAGCACAATAACTCACAAACTAATGAATAGAATATCATGAAATTTTAACAGCCGTCTTTTGAAGGTTAGTAGTAACTGAGAGAAAGGTGATTGCAATAAAACTAGCGTCATCTATGTGTTAGGCCCGGGACTTTTCAGCCCATGTGTTATCAGCACCCCGTCGCATTCGTTCATCTTCTCCCCTGAGAATTTCATTGATACCACCACATCAATTGTTGCATATCATCCTTACATAATATTGCAAAGTAAATAATTTCACTTCCTCTCCATGTCCACATTTATTGTTAAATTGGAATCGCACATTCTTTCTTATAAAGCAAAGCAGCAAATCAAAACCTCGCTTTTTACCAAGCAAATGTAATACTGTCTGGACCAAATTGTAAACTGTACACATATACATCATAAATGCACGAGTACAATATTTCATTATCATGGAAACATCATTTGCAATTTCCTTTTGTGCAATAAGATCTTACCATTGCGCCACCTTATCTTTGCAAATGAAATTGTCTTTGCAATGTGCCCAGTGATCCAACCTCTTCACATTTTTCGCCACAAAGCCAGTTATATGGCCAATACACATTTTATCGAGATATGAAGTGGCTCTAGTAATCGCTTCGGTTGCATTAGGTACGAGTATGTGGTGTGCATCTTCAACAGCTGCATTCTTAGGAACTGTTTGACAAAGTCTCTCAGGGATGATACAATATTGTATGAACCATTGTCTTCACAGTTTGCCCATGTCGAAAGTCTGGTTGTAAGATTGTTTATTAAGAATGTCTGGAAATGATGGTTGAACATGGCGGATCTTGATTAACATCACGTGGGTCTAATGAAAGTATTACCTTTTGCTGCCAGCTTATTATACGCCGCTTCTATTCCGTTTATGGTAATCGACCAGTTTTTCGGAAATGGTAAACAGATTCTTTCTTCGTGACCCTCTTTCTTAAAGTACATGTTTCTTAGATGAACATTTGATGTTTGCCAAAAGTCGAACTTTTTTTGAGTTTTGCTAGTGGTTCCGTTAACACAATCGAATAGATTGTTGAAGAAGCTATGCGCAGTATCCAAAGCAGATTTTTCCAGAGTACATCCACTGCTCTTGCCTCTAAGAAGATAAAAAGGGATATGAGTGTGTGTTGCTGAAATGAAGTAAAGTACTCTTTACCTATCCGTGTCATTAACTCCATAACTGACCATACTATACTGAACACAGTATAACTAAATACTTGTGTTGTACAGGATACTTTCATTTTACATATTTTTAGGGGGTTAACATGGCCTTCTGTCAACTTTGGCATTGCCCTGAATTCGGTGGACGGGTTGTCTATTTCATATGCTGTACTAATATGTTTCCACTTTGCTGTTAATTTCTCCCCATTTTTCCTCCAAATTAAATACTTCCTTAATAAGTTGTTTCTTATACCTTTCAGCAGGTGAGGAGGATCGTAAATGTGGATTCCTTCCCATCTACAGTAAAAAATTTGCGATTTTGATCGACACTGCTGCCAATCAACACATTAATAGCCGCCACACTGGATGCTCCTTGGACACAGAGAGTCGCTATTACTTGCAGGCCAATTTCTGCACATTTTCGTATGATTTTCTTAATTGCTACCTGCAACTGCTGGCTGCTGGTACTACTTCTGCTGAAGCTTGTTTCCAGTTTTTGGTATTTCCTTTCAGTAGAAATACTAAGACATGGTCAGCTATTGTTACAACTTTTTCTCCAAAGCTATCGACAAAACGTTCAAATTCCCTTGTATACGTATTTATATGTATGTTGTGTTCTAGACTCATCTCATCAAACGGTTACGGTGTTTTCGGTCCAATCGCTCTACACTTTTCTGTAATGTATCGAAAAGAGGTTCATTCAATTTACGTACGTTCGCGTGTTTTTGCTTTTTTGGGCAGATTGACAGAACTTCTGCGTATTCCATCAGAGTGTAATCCTGCAGCACTGCTTCCTGTTATACTTCTGCAGTACTGGTGATCCCGAAGTTCTGCAAACATACGCGAAGGACATTATTGCTGTATTAGCAACGCAACAATTTTATTTTAAGTTTTGATAGTCACATTGCTATTTTTGTCCAAGTGAAGGTTTCCCATTTGCTTTACGTTTACCTCGTACTCGAGTTTTACAGCAATCTCTAGATGTAGCCACACTTGTAGCAGCTACACGAAAGGATTCCCAAACCATGGCTTTATCTGGCTTTGACTTATTTGACATATTACGTGCTTGTGTCAGCTCCATCGGACTCCAGTGTTACAGCGTTAGTTTCAACAAAGAAAAATGTTGAGTTTTGTGTGAAGGGTAAGGTGAGTGGAGATGCCTCGGGTATTAGGTGGATCTAGTAAATAAAAAATGTTGATGTTTAGAATTATCAGGAAATAACTCTTATAACCTTCACTTCTAACAGTGTTTTGTGTGAAGGGTAAGGTATCTACTTTCCAATTGTAATTTTACAGCAAAGTAGTAGCATTGAATTCTACAATTTTTTCGTGATTTTATAAAAGCGGACTGTCCGCGTAGTGAGCATGTTCCTTAGTCATCGAACGAAAACGCAGTGAACAAGTTTGTCTGGTTTAGATTCTATATAACAGCTAGGCTTAGCTGGTTGACTAAAAGAACTTTAAGATTATCTGAAAATGACTATATAACCTTCACTTCATTGATAACAGTGTTTTGTGTGGAGGAAAGGTATGTAATTTCCAAATGGAATTTTACAACAAAATACCAAAATTGTATTCTTTAATTTGTTTGTGATTTTATAAAAGTGGACTGTTCAAGTAGTAAGCGTATGGGTAGAGTTCTTTTCTATATCTTCTCGCATTATATCCGTATATATTCTTTCATAATCTGAACATCTATGAATATTCTGCTGCCTCCTCGCCCCTAAACCGGCTCCTGCCTGGCGGCAGTCCATATGTTTGCCCTGTTCCTGGCCTCTCTTGCAAATTTAAATCCAATACCCGTTCCCGCATAATGTAGTTTCCTATAGCTATTACCAACAGTCATCTAACCGCAACATTGAAATTAAATAGCGCATAGTTTTAAACCAATATTGACGGCGTCGAAAATGGTAATTTACATTACGATCCATACTACACATTTTCAAATCATCAAGAGTTACACGCCCCCGATTTTGATATACAAATGCTGCAAAGAAAATTAATATCCCTCTGCAACATTACTGATTACCAAACCTCGTACGAAACTAAGTCTGGTGGCACCATCTGCAACTTTAATTAATATTTGATGGGACTCTTCAGCAAACAAATCACGATCACTTTCACACAAATCTACTTCGTACCAATGCCACGGAAAAGTTCTATCAATATACACCGGATTGGCACCCACTACAGGAAAGGAAAATTGAATGTCAATTTCCGAGGATAAGTTTTGTGTGAAGGGTAAGGTGAATAGGAGATGCCTCGGATATTAGGTGGATCTAGTAAATAAAAAATGTTGATGTTTAGAATTATCAGGAAATAACTCTTATAACCTTCACTTCTAACAGTGTTTTGTGTGAAGGGTAAGGTATCTACTTTCCAATTGTAATTTTACTGCGAAGTAATAACATTGAATTCCGCAATGTTTTCGTGATTTTACAAAAGCGGACTGTCCACATAGTGCGCATGTTCCTTAGCCATCAAACGAAAACGCAGTGAACAAGTACGCTTTTGTACTAGCTTTCTATACACTGGAATAGTATTTTTATCATCTTATCACTACGATAAAGGCGGATGCAGAAAATTAATAGCTAAGTTTATATTTATTTTTTCTAAAATGATTTAAAATTTATGTTCAGGGAACAGTGTAATATCCCATACAATTCCAAATGTCTAATTATCTAGGAGGCGAGATGGCTCGGGCATTAGGTTGGTTCCTTAATAGTATAACTATTTCAACAAATTTTTATGTGAATTGTAAGGTTTCCTTCCTAATCGGACCTTTGCTACAAAATACCAAAACTGAATTCTGAGTTTTTTTAGTAATCTTATAAAAGCGGGGTGTCTACGAAGTCAGCATATGAGCAGAGTTCCTTAGTCATCAAACGAATATACAGCGAACAAATGTGTCTGGTCTAGATTCTATATAACCGCTTTTGTACCACGTTTCGATACCTTGAAGGGAGGTTGGTTATGAAGCCAAGGCTATAAATTTATTACTATTCACAATTTGTTTAACTGTCGAATAATATACCGAACATTTGCATATTTTTTATCACTTTATCATGGCGAAAAAGGCTGAAAGAAAAAATTATTGTTCAACTTTACATTTACCTTTGCTATTTTTTTTATTTTTCCTTAATGTTCAGCGAACAGTGTAGTATCCCATACAATTCAAATTGTCTACTTTATGTAGGGGATACCTCGGGTATTACGTTGGTTTACAAATAAAAAATGTTGAGGGAGCTTAGGATTGTCAGAAAACTTTATAACCTTCCCTTTATCGATAACAGAGATTCGCGTGAAGGGTAAGGTATGCAATTCCTAATTGGACTTTTATTACAAAAGTACAAAAAATTAATGCTGAAAGTTTCTCGTAATCTTATAAAAGCGGCCTGTCCTCGTGGTGAGCATATGGGCATAGTTCCTTGGTCATCGAACGAAAACGCAGTGAACAAATTTGTCTGCTGTGGATTCTTCGGAATAATATGTGGACCATTTGCATATTTCTCTCGTATCACTACCAACAGCGGCGGAAGAAAAAAATTATTAGCTATGTTTAGGTTAATTTTTTGTAAAATTGTTTCTATCCTTAATGTTCGGCGAACAGTGTGGTACCCCATACAATTCCAAATGTCTTTAATTATCAAAAGATGTTGAAGAAGTTTAGGATTATCGGAAAATACCGGGTGGCGCAGGGGAACGGGAATGCCGCTATGTAGTGGTCGCTGGTGTAATTCACAAGGATTGTCCTGGGCCCAATAACAAAAATTCTTACGAAACCGTTCAGGTGGAAATGGGCTTCGTCTAATATCCATATGTTACCAACGAAATTCGCGTCCTCGTTAGTTTTAACCAATATCTGCTTACTAAACTCCATACGTGACGCTGGGTCTCGTTCATGTAATTGTTGCACAATCTGCAACTTATAGGAATGGAAATGTAATTCGTGCAGTATTCTTCGTAAGCTTCGTCGCTTAATCCCTAGCGTAGATGCATGCTGTCGAACGGAGCGGCGATGACTTCTCTCGATTGCAGCTCTAACAGCCTCAATGTTCTCTGGGTTACGTACCGTTCGAATGCCACCTGGAGCTTTCTTTTTCAAGACAGATCCTGTTTCTTCAAAATTACGCACCCACGTTGTAATCGCATGCGCAGATGGAACACGTCTATGACGTCCAAGCTGGTAATGCTGTCGAGATATTCTCTGCGCGGCAGTCGCACTATCACCATTTTTATAAAACGCTCTCACAGCTACTGCACGTTCCGCACCAGTCCAGCGATTCATGATTACTAAATGGCAATGCGTTCAGAACAAATGTGCGACGTTAGGAGCAACTGCCGGCTCTACAGTGCTGACAACTGTAACGTTCAAAATGTCTCGTTCCCCTGCGCCACCCTGTATAAGACATTAGAAGGTGCTCACAGATAATGGTATACCCAGTTTTGCATTAATTTGACTTTGAATACGTACAGCAGTTTGGAATGGATATTCTTTAGATAGCCATTAGTCTCACTATTCTCCTGCCCACTACAAAATGTTTTCTTCGGTCGTACTCTTCGTGGTACAGTATCTGTTCTCTGATATTTTTCAAAATACAGCGCGTTCAACCGTTGTTTTTGGACATTTTAGATACGTCGAAATTTTTCGATACGATCACTTTTGTTCCCGGAGAGTAGTTATTACCTTTCATTGGTCCTGCAACGCTGTGGTTTTCGCATGATTAGAGTAGTTATTAGTGTCAATATTACGCTTTGACAATACACAACTACAACTAACATAACGTCTACCTTAAAATTTTTACATATTAATCCAGTTACATGTACGAATGCACAAGTGTCCTTAATTAGGTGATGTTAACAGTACAACTCCAACTGATACCGTACTATTGTATAGTGAGTTACTTATGAGGTCACCTGATTGTAGTCGCACATAAATGGGGAAAGCACTTATACACAATATGAACTGCCATATATTTAATGAATTTCTAACACACCGCTTTCAAGTATACACGATTTATCAAATTTTATCAAGCTGACCGCCACTGTATTTATGTACATAGAAAGTATTGTTCATGAAAAACTCCATATTTCCCGAACGTGAGCATGCAGCGTTTCTCATACAAGCCATTAGTTTGAAAAAGTGTATTCCACCAAGAGATAAGAAAAATTTAAAATAATAATCTCACATAGCTGCAGTACGACGTAGGAATAAAAGTTGTGTTCGACAAGAGAGGGTATTAAACGGGAATGAAACAGGTAACATTTTTGTGTTGACTGTTCGAAGTGGGAACGTATGATATGTAACATCGTAGTATTCTACAAATTTTAGTACTGTAAAATATTGTTTATTTTCTCACAATTCCTTTTAAAGTTTAAATATGTTCTAAGACCAGTTTCGGCGGTTTGCCATTCGTAGTAAGAATTTACTTATTACAGTAATTGTTGGTGCTCGGTGGTTTTGGGTAGAGAAAGTCTAAATATCCCCAAACCAAATTCCGTCTAATCACGTGCATATGGCATGAGTGGTATAAGTGCTTACGTACTGCAATTGCTATCGAAGATGAACCAAACGTTTGTAACAATTCGGTCAAAGTCGAAAATCTAAAATCGCTAACTACATTCCCAATGGTTACGTTCGTAATTTATTAAAAAGAAATTGCGAAACCTTACATCTAAAAATTTAATTATGATATACAACAAAAGAAAAATAATATTCTTAAAAAACAAAATATATATATATATACAGTCAAACCTGGATAACTGAGAGCTCAAGGGACCGCGATCTCTTTTTCTCTTATAGAGGTTTCTCACTCACCCGAGTTTCTAGCTTACAGAGTTACAGAATGGGTCTGTCTCACTTATAGAGGTCCATAAAAATAAGGCAAATATGACGTAATTAGAAACAAAATACGTGTATGTATGGGTATTACATATTTATTGATATAATAGCTGAACATAAATGTTTAATCCAAATAATATTATAACAACATTTACTTGAAAAAATCTATTAATTTCTTTTGCGATTCTGTTTTTAGATTTTGTGTATGTCTTTCAAGTTCACAAATTTCATCAAATATGGTTTGATCAACCGCCGCATATTCATAAAATTTATTAAGCGTCTCCAATGCCTTTAAAGCTTCTCGTTTTGTTGTAATTTCCTCCATCTCTCCAAAATGTGTGATTGGCTAGCTTCATTTTCACTATCATTTTCGTTAGTACACGAGCTCACACAGTTTTGAACGATATCGTCTTCGGTGCATTCTCCGGCGGTAGCCACGTCGTCGTCAATCTGTACGAAGTCTTCAAGGTTGGCGTCGACACATCACCAGTGGTATTGTGGAACACGAGCTTGGCCCATTCCTCACTGCTAGGTGCAACTTCAAGCTCATTGTCAAGTTCAACCTCATTTTGCTCGATCAGAAAGTCTTGGTTAGCTGGACAGATACTGAATCCAGCTTTCTTGAAACAGTTTTTGATAGTTACGTCACTCACTGCATACCATGCTCTTCTTGAAAATTTCATAGCCAGGAGTATATTTATCTGAGGGCTAATGTTCTCTTCCAAGCAGGTAAGCGTATGCTTCATAACTTCTCTGCGATAAACCCGTTTGAATGTATAAATGATACCTTGATCTAAAGGTTGAAGTTTACTGGTGGTATTGGCAGGGAAAAATATAACTGAGATTTGCAAGTGTTGGTAAGTCCGTATGAGCAGTACAGTTGTCAATAAAAAGCAAAATATTTTTTTGCTTGTTTTTCATTTGCTTGTCAACTTTTTTTTAACCAATCTTTGAACAATTTCTTAGTCATCTAAGCTTTTGTATTACTCGCATAATCAACGGGTAGAGTCTTGACACCTTCAAAGCATCTAGGTCGCTTAGATTTCTCAATGATTAGAAGAGGAAGTTTGTCTGTACCGGTCATGTTAATACATTGATGAATAGTAAGGCGTTCCTTGCTTTGTTTACCTCCGTGGCATTTTTCGCCCTTGAAAATGAATGTTTTGTCTGGCAAACATTTAAAGAACAAAGCAGTTTCATCGGCGTTATAAATATTGTTTGGATCATATCCTCTTAAAAGATTCGGCAAATCTTCAGTCCATTGGTCGCATACTCCCTGATCCACAGATTTACTTTCTCCGGCTGCTTTTTCGAAAGTTATATCGTGGCGTTTTTTGAAACCCTCTAACCAGCCGTTACTAGCTGAAAAGTTCTGGATTCCTAATTTTGTCGCGAAGTCTTTAGATTTTTGTTTCAGCTGTGGTCCATCTATGGGAATGTTCTTATCGAGGGTTTGTTTAATCCATTGTAACAGGCACTTTTCAACGTCGGGAAACTCAGAAAGCCGGCTTTTCTTGATATTTCCGTGTCCCTCAGAGCACTGAGACTTAATTAATTCTTGTGATTTTATAATTTTATAATAGGTGGATTCTGCTAAGCCAAAGTCACTCTGTATTTGTTTTCGTAATTTTCCAGATTCAAAAGCATTCACAATTTTTAGTTTATCACGTAGACAACACATTGAGTTTTCGTTTAGACATTATGAGTAAGTACGGTAACTTTCTTCGCAGCTGCTGTTTATGAACTGACTATAACAAGCGCATTTGGCTTTTTGTATAGAATGAGTTCCTCAAACTATGATAACAAAACAATAAACAGACGCACATTTGGTTTGAATTAAATAAAAGTCCCTGGAAATTTAAGAATGAGTCATAAATAGCATAGTAGTCATAAACGTGTTTAACTGTCGCTTATAGAGGTATAGGCAGGTATCAATCTCACTTGAAGAGGTTCAGGCGTGAAAAATGACTGTCACTTATACAGGTTTTATGTTTCTCACTTATAAGGTTTTAAGAGGGCAAAATGACGGGACCTGGTAAATACTCTCATTAATAGAGTTCTCTCGCTTAATCAGTTCTCACTTACTCAAGTTTGACTGTATATGTATATATAATATGTCAACTCCTGCGCCGCATATGAGGGAAAGAGGTCCATCTACGTTAAATGAAAATTATGAGCATAGTCCATATCGTATATTTAGTCGTCATCCTCTACACCAGCACGTTCATTGTGCGCCCATTGCTGACAACTCTGACCCTTTATCCATCCTTCTCCTTGACTGCTATCTTTGTATAAGCTATGACAGCAAATACATAAAGAAATGTTTTTATACTCCCTTTGCTCTTACACAATACAACATATTTGCAGAAATAGGTATATATATTTGTACGAATTTGTGGCTGGAGTTTTTCATCTTTTTTGATTATTCATTCGATGAATAAAACACTGCACATAATATAATAAGTATATTGAATATTTTCTACTGAGCTACAGATTGTCTTGACTTAAGTTCTGTTGAACTGTATTCAAATGATTTACAACTTGCACTCACTTACATTGTGTACTGACGGCATCTCCCGAATCATTAGCTTCATAATTAAAGCCAAGAGAATGTGGTGAAATAAAATTTTTCACCAATAGTCTCTTGAAAATATGACCAAAAGCTGCGAGACTAGGACTAATATTTTTGTCACAATACATCCTTATCTGACCAAAATAAGTTTCCAAAGGATCTTGGTTAAACATTCTAGGAGAAAAATTAGAATATCCCAAATTTCTTATTTTCGTATGTAGCAATTTAGATGATTGCAATGTCAATATCCAATTCTTAAGTAATGGTGGAGAATTTATCCAGATGCCTTTTTGCTGTATAATTAACGCTATCGAATAAATCATCGAAAAATGAGAATATGCTGTATGGATAGCGGAATCTGTCACTTGTCATTGATCCACGTAATTAATAATATCTTTAATACTTCTGACTAATGAAGCAGATTTCGTAGTGTCCTCAATGAACGAATAAAAAAATAGGCTGCTAACATTTTTTTAAAAACTTCACGCAACATAAAAACTTGTGCGTAGTCCTACCTTTAGCGTACGCTCATATCTTCAATAATATCGGAGGAAACATTTCAGTCGAAGTTAGGACTCTCATCAAGCAACAGTATACAATATTTCTCTTTACTACTCAATGTTGTTGCGACTTTTTCCGGATGCTTAAATAAAACACTAATAGTACCTGGTTTTAATACAACACTCTGTAATAAAGTCATCATTAATATTTCTTAGCTGACATTTCATAAAGTTGGCTACAATTGAAGTCACTCTGGAATCTCTGTTAATAAGTTAGGATGTCTTTCGTGCCATTGTAGTGTTCTCGCCGTTGAAATAAAACAACTTCTTCTACTAACTATTGTTTAATATAAAATACTTATGTATTTTAACAAGTTGTAGCAATAGTGTCTTAAGTCTAACAACTCTGTATAGAGACTGACTCTTCATCTGAAATGTGTAGGTTTATATATAAATCGATTTGTATTATCCATGTTAAACTTTGAATTCGTAAATAGAAAACAATAAGAATTTTCTTAGTACCTATTCGATGCGATGAATAACTACTATTTAGAAAAACAAACAGAAGAAGTGTATTTAATTAGTTTACTGGAATGGATTTGCGTATCAGGTTTTAATTTCGATTCTTTGATAAGACTAATGTTCGCGCCTGTATCAATTAGAAATTTTGCTGTATGATTTAATTCAGGAATTTCCAATGCTAATGTAGTGGTAACACCTAGATTTATAGAAAGTACTTCAGCTCATATTGAGTTAGTATTTCGCTGAGTAGTTGTTTCCTCAAAGCGGTTAAAGTTTGAATTTTGTGATGTACTTGGTTGTGTATTTAAATGCATTTTCTTTTTATTATTATATTCTCGTTTGCGACATTCTGAAATTAGGTGACCAATTTTTTTGCAGTAATTACACGTTTTTGCTCTAGAAGAATTAGAACTACTTGTATTTTGTTGATTTGTTCCGTAATGGAAACGTTGGATGTGATGTACTTTAGAGCTTTGGTTTTGATTTTTGTTCTTAGACCTACATTCAAAGGTAGTATGACCCGATTTATTACAAAAATTACAATGTTTAGCGTACGAGTTATTAACATGTTGGTATTTCGACATTTCGATTTTTGATAATTGCTCTTGTTCCTCTGCAAGGGCTATAGATATTGCAGTTTCTAGGGAAGTTGGTCTTTGTGATTTAACTAGTATACTGAGATCTTTGTTTAAACCAGTTAGAAAAACATTTAAAGCTTGTTGTTTTAGCAAATAGATACAACCTAGTCTGGCTTCAGAACTCAATTCCTCATCTAATGAATTTAATAATTTGATATAGCAATTTTCTACTTTACTTGCAAAGCTCATAACATTTTCTCTGAAATTTTGTCGACAAGAATTTAGTTCTAGCTGCTATTGTCCTGCAGTTCGTTTTTCTGAATATGCGTCTAAAAGGTGGTTCTTTAATGTATCCCAATCAGTGAAAGAACGATTCCTTATTAAGGCCCTAGCATTATCAGTTAGTTTGGTTTTGATTAAAGTTAAAAGTGTAGGTTTACATTCCTCTTTTATAAGTGACATTGCTTCAGTACAGTTATCAATGAACTCATACAATTTTTGTTTATTACCATCAAATTTAAATAACATTTTTTCAGCTAATTCAAGTGTAATATTAGCCATTGTAATTTCTTCTGTTTTTGTTTTAAATTCTTCTAATTTCGGGTATAATATAGGTTCACTCATAAGGTTCTTTTATGAATGATATAAGGTAACAAGTTTTACAAAAATTATGTTTTGACTTACAGTAAGAATAAGAGGTTGTGATACATCCTAGCGATGATTTGGTAACTAGAAGATCTGCGATGTGATGATTTCGGTTGAGACTCTTCAGCGTTGTGTCCCTGGTTCTTGAAGACTCTGAGTAGTGTTTTCCTTACGTTGACACTTCAATGACTCTCTTCTTCTCGGTTGACCAGTTCTTCGGCTGCCACACGTACGATTTCGAGGATGATATTGTCTATCTATCCATTCATCAATTAGTCAATCGATGAACTTGAACGGATCTCGCTTCTGACACCAGTTTTTGGAGTGTTCTCGCCGTTGAAATAAAACAACTTCTTCTACTAACTATTGTTTAATATAAAATACTTATGTATTTTAACAAGTTGTAGCAAAAGTGTCTTAAGTCTAACAACTCTGTATAGAGACTGACTCTTCATCTGAAATGTGTAGGTTTATATATAAATCGATTTGTATTATCCATAAATATAAATATAATATACATGAATTCGTAAATAGAAAACAATAAGAATTTTCTTAGTACCTATTCGATGCGATGAATAACTACTATTTAGAAAAACAAACAGAAGTGTATTTAACATGGGTAACTTATTGCATATACAATAACGATTAGGGATAGAAACAAAGTAAATAATAAACAGTGATGAATAATGGTATACATTCACATTATGAGTAACGGTTATTAGTAAGTTTTATGAAAGTATATAATAATAAAATGCAATACAATGCATAATGAAAACATAAATTCATTAATAAAAATAACAGTAATAGGAAATAGTTTAGGGACATTACACCATGAATAGCCTTCATTTGCTGATTGCGTCTACCACGAGTAGACTGAATCTGTTTCTTGGGGTGATCTCCGATACTTAAATGGCTGCTATTTCATGAAGTATAATACTTCTTTCTGACAATAATATGTACAGTTACATTTACACATATATACACCATCAACAAAGCAAGCTTCTTGGAAATTTTAAAATTTAAAAGTTCCAGTAAAGACGAAAAACCATGTCCGCAACATAATAAGACATTGAGTTTTTTAAACAGATTGTTGCTCGTTGTTAATAAGACCAGATAACTCGGAATTGAATCCAATTGTAGAAGAGCTAAGTCTCCATTCAAACGAATAATAAACTGTTCGACATCATCGTCAATTTCATCTACTCCACACTCTTTATCTTCCACTGTAAAAAATAGTGCTTTTAGTAGCAGTCATCAGAAATAACAAAAGTTATAGTAAATACATTTCTTCACGTGAGCAATATAACTTTTCCAATTCTTTCTGGAAATCTGTTTATATGCGTGGTCAATTAGAGGTACACTTCCGGCCTTAAATGTTATGTTATTCATTACACTTGCGCCCAAACCATTTCAATAGGATTTAGGACACAATGATATGGTGGTAACCGTAATATTGCCGCAATGTTTTCAAGTCTATATATGTTGTGATTAGACTTCACTTGTGATAAAACATGAAATTCTCTCTTTAACAATCCTACGGGAACATGCATGCTTTCCCACCAAAATACAATATCATCCTTTTTCCAATTTAATGTTGGTATCCTTCCAATCTTTCGGGTGTAATATGGGGCATTATCGATTACAATTACACAGTTTGATAGTAGAAAAGGTAATAGTTGTTCCATAAATCACTTTTCGTAGACAACCCGCAAACTTCATCACTGCATCTGCAGTATTTTTCTTACACTGAAATGTAAGTTTTGCTTCGGCAACAAATCCATTCTCGTTGCCCGCATGAATTAATGCACACTTTTGAGCAAGACCACGAGGTACTGTTATTCCCATTGTTACATTTTCTACTAGTGCCTGTCTCTTTGAAGTTATTGTGCTGTTAGTCCAAACTTTGTCTGTGTCTCAACTTTATAATTTCTTCACGGTCATTCATATTTTTTGCCAAGCTTTTCAAATACAGAACCGATATCTAACAATAGCTTATAAAAAGCGTTGGAGGAATATTAAAAAGAAACAATACATTTTACGACGTATAAGTGTTTGAACTTGCATATCATATACTAGTGCACGAGTATTCTTTTGATAACATTCTCTCTTTGGTTTCTTCGATGGAGATTTCAGTGCTCCTTGTTGTGTGCGAAATGAATACACAATTCTTTCACATTGCAACCCAAAGCTTTGCTCGTTTCATTGACAGCAGCAGATACATATTTAAAAAGACATAACATAATATGTTACTGTATCCAGTTTCTTCTATCAAACTATTACTTTCTAGTTCGAAACCCGCTGATGACTAATTTGGTCTCAAAAAAATAGATTGATTACATATAAATGTTATCAAACGCAAGGAAAAAATAATACAGTTTCAAACAAGGCATGTAAAACATACAAACTACGGGCGAAACCTCATGGGAATCATGGGTAATGCAGGTGTCAAAAAAAGTCATTAGCACAAAATTGGACAACTCTGCCCAGATTGAAAAGAGATATACGTACATATACCCTCTGTCAAGAGAAAGACACGATAACATTTCATTAAGACCCAATACTGAATTTTAAGATGCTAACGGACTATAGATAGACATTAGTAGTTATTTTTTCTTTGATTTAAGACGAATATAGTCTAGCAATTTCTAAGTTCTTTTTGTTATTGACATGCAGTTTCATTCATTGATTTCATTGTTTCACAAAAGCTGCTGTTTTCATCCTTTTTTTTCATTTCAATGAATACTGATATAAGAAAATAGTTACTATAAATAATGTATTTATAACTATGTACAATGTATACTATATGCCAACAATATGCGGTATATATTTATTTAAATAAAAGTGTTAATATTTTCTACCCAAGATACATCGTTTTCTATATCCACTGATATACTCTCATTAGGACTCAAAATAATAAGTTGGCAGATATCTTTGTTTGTTATATGTAATTGCCCCTGCATTTAATTCCAGTAGTAATGGTTTCTATTTACATGAACGTTACCACCTTCAATGATTATTATATAAGACTTTTCATTTTGTAATGCTTGAGATAATGAGCAATTGCGATATTTATACGGGCACTTTACTTCCACTAAAACATTTTCATTAATCAAACCATCAGCGCTAACACCTAGGAAACTATACTTATCTAACGATAATCCTGTTGGTGTAACGGGAAGGTTTCTAGCTTGTTCGAAACATTTTATGGCCATTTACACATTTTCTCTACTCCATTGTATAGCACGTATAGAAGTTAAATCCTATGTTTTTGATAAATAATAGTACAATGAACGTCGACAATTGTTTTTAACATTACTCATTACACATTAAACTTGCTAGCAGTTAATCTTTGTTTTCTGATAGCCTGTCAATTTTATTTATAAAACAACTATTTTAAAATTCGCTTACGTAAATGACAGCGACTACTCCCCACCCCAATGTGCTACCTAACGCTAATGGAGCACATGTCTATGAACGAATAAAAAAACAAAAATCAAGGTCACAAACTTAAAATCACTCCCTATGGTTAGCCTAGTGGGTCTCCCCTATCTGGAACGGTTTACGCCACCAAATGAGGAAGGTTCATTGTCGAATCGTCAAAAGGGCGTAGAAAAATAAAATAAACATATTTTTGTCGATCTTATGAAGCGTTGTTATATGTTATTTGAATACACCTCAACTTGTAGCACATCAGAATTCGTTGACAACGGAAAGTGGTTAAAAAAAGCGCTACCTTAAGTGTTGAAGTATGTATATCTCACATTTATTAATTAGTACGTTGCAGAGGTTATGCGCAGATTTTGTAGATAGATATCTCAAACAATTTTGACTTACAAATATCGGCACGTATTAAGCATTTGTCTTGTCTTGAATCGGACGTTTTCAAGAGTAATTGTTTTGTTGCATATCGGAATATGCGGGTTTTCGAGTGATCCGTTCTTTAAAATTTGTTATAGGAAATGAAGGATATATACCCCGCAATTGCACGTCTCCTGTAGGTAGGTGATGGTACTTGATCCCCATCCCTCGTACGCTATATTAAACAACAGGAATTGTAAAAATGTGTTTCGGAGTTTTTTGGTTAGTAGTAAAATACAGATTTACATATGTGAACATGATATTCTTGAAAGTTGCGAGAGCTAGTCACCAGTGATTACATAGAGTTGCGAGCAAATGAATAGGGACACTAATGCAATTGTGAAAGAAAGTATTTATTTAATTGTATTTTCGAATAAACAAAAGTTTAAAATAGGAAACTATATACTACAAACTACGGACGGAGTTAAACATAGTAATAAATTGCAAAATATACTCTATGATACGAAAACACATGCTAATACAAATTATTCCATATGTAAAATGCGAGCATTGAAATAGGTACACTGGAATTTCTATATTACAATTAATACTTGGTGGGATACCCCTTTGCTTTAACGACTGCGGCACATCTCCTAGGCATGGAATCAATGTGATCTGATAGCGTCTCGTCATCGCCGAGATGCCAGCTGTCTATCATCTCGTACGCCCTGAAGTTAACCGCGGTGAAGTCTATAAAACTGCTCCCGCGGTGACCTATAAATGTCGGTTCTTCGTTATTGTTCAACACGACCAACGAATTATCTTCGAGGACGGTTTCCAGTTCACGACCACGCCAATCCTCCGTGGGGCTATTCCACAGAGTGCTCTTACTGTTAGCGTCCAACCCAATCACTACCGCACTACCACTCCCGTTTAATTCGCCGATTACGTTTCTCAGCTTCGTGAGATTCTCGCGGAACTCGCCCGCGTGCCTCTCCTCCGGTGGCAGATACCCGAACACAACGATCAACTTGAGCCCCGAACCGTTGGAAACCTCGACGCTGACAAGATTGGCGTCGCTCTTGTCAGCGAGCGTAATTCCCGGAGCCCCGCGTCCGCAACAACAACCGCCGCCCTTACCGGTTTCGAGTTGTCCGCACTTTTCACGTAGTGTACCTTAAAACCCGAAGGCATCCCGCATATGCCATTGTTTATTACGTACGGCTCCTGAGCGATTACGACACTAATCTTCTCGCGCAGTACCCGTTCGACGAGGCATTCCGTTGCCCGTCTACCGCGACCGAGGTTAATTTGCTCACATTTTTACGCCGCGCCATCCCGAGGACCGTTCCTGGGATGACTGTCCATTAATAATTCGAGCCTAGGGCTGACGGAGCACACCGCGTTCTTGACGGTACGTTTACCGTCTTGGGGCGTGGCGTAAAATCTGAAGACCCTGAAGTCCTCTTTCAGCTTCTCGCCGGTTTCATACACGCTCTCTATGATTTCGTTTTGTTGCCGGATGCATTCCGCTACCTTCTCCGCTATTAGCCCCTCATCCAAACCATAGACGCATACCACCGGATTATTTTTCTTAACCTCCCTTACCTTCGCGTCCTGCATGTTCTCGGCGACCGAGATGCGCAGTTTTTCAGCGTCCTTCTTTGAGCTGCATTCCACGAATACAGCACCATCTCTCCCCTTTTTGACACCCCGTACCCCGATTTTATTGGCGACCACATCCACTTTTTCCGCCAGCTGCCTCTTGGTGTCCTCGCTGGTTTGCTTCTCACTAGGCTGCACCGCGACCGTGACGCTGCTGCGCTTCCGCCTGTCCGCGTATGTTTGCCGGGGGTTGGCCGGTGCTCGCATGGGCTCGGCGGTTGCCCTTTTCTCCGCAGCCGAGCGGACCTCCCTAAGGATGCCGTTCTGCTCCCTAAACAACTGGTTAATTTCGCAAACCATGTTACGAAGTTTCTTCCTGTCCTCGACCTTAAGGGACTCGGACTTTACTGGAACGAGCTCCAGTATCGTTTTCGTCAACACACGTACCCGCTTTAGGCACACCTCTTCCGGTGTACCGATAAAGCTATCGACGCTGCCGCTCCTTTCTCTTGCGAGGTTCCTATCGGATGCCATCGCGTTACCGTTCGAATCCTCCGTATTCGAAGAAGAAAAATTTTAAATGCGCCCGGTTCTATGGGAGTTTTAATAATTCGCCAATATCTCCGTTAATATTGCTCCTACGCGTTTAATTTTGCGCCCTCGTTTCTTTGAAGCCTTTATGAACTTTTCCCGCTTAATCCGATTCCGCCGTCAAACCGACACGTCCCGACGCCGCCGCGGCGCTCGACGTAAAATCGACCCTCTCCCTCTACCTGAGCGCGCCAACCGTACCCGATCGATACCGCTGACGTCACTCGCACCTACGCTCGCGTCACTACCACGTCACGCGCCATTTCGTTGAGTACGGACGTGTTTTGTGTGCAGCAGCAGGGAGGTGAACGGGAAACTCTCGTTCACCAGGGCGAACCAGCAAGCAATAAGGGACGGCTGCGACGTCGTAGCCGAGCAAATGGTCCGGGTCCTGAAGGAGAGCAGGACGATAGAAAGGACATTGATGTCGGAGAAGTGCCGCCTGGTGGAAGAGCTGGCGGAACTGAAGGTGGAAATGGCAAGGATGGCGAAAGAAGGAGGGGAGGAGAAAGGTAAGAGGGCGCAAGGAGAAGGTACAAAGAGGGAACAAGGAAGAGGCCAGGGAAAAAGAGCAGCCGAAGAGGGGGAGAGGGAGGCAGTTGGAGGAAGCAAAAGGAATGGGAAGACGGAGAGAAGCAATACGGGAAAGGAGAGAGGAAGGAAGACGTACGCCGAAATGACGGGGATTAGCGCCGAGAAGCAGCACGTCGTGATAGTAAAAAGTAAGAAGGAAGAAGACGCCGCGGAGATTAGAAAGAAGCTGGCGCAGAGGCTTCCAGTGGAGGAGATAGGAAGCTTCAAATACGTGAGCGAAACGGGGAAAGGCGACCTACTGGTGGAAAGTAGGAACTCGGAACAGAAGGAGAAGCTAAGGAAGAGGATAGGAAGTATGGACAGTCTCACGGCAGACGAGCCTACCAGAAGGGGCAAGAGGGTGAACTTCACCGGTGTCGACAAGGGACACAAGGCGGAAACCCTCAAGCAGTCGATATGGGAGCAGAACGGAGCGATACGAAAGGTGCTAACGGAAGAGAGGTTTAAAGAAGGGATGAGGCCGGTAGAGGTAAGGAAGTGTAGGAATGAGAGGAAGGAAAACTGGATCGTCGAAGTAGGCGAGGAGGTCTACGCGGCGCTTAAGAACGACTGCGGAGGCCAGGTCGTCCTAGACCTAATATCGGTCTATGTGGAGGACTGGGTATACGTGGTAAGATGTTTCAAGTGCTGCGGCTACGGACATACCAGCAGGACCTGCAAAGGTAAGGAGGTATGCGCCCAATGCGGAGGGGAGCATAGAAGCGGAGAGTGTAAGGAAAAGAAACGGGATTGCCCAATTTGCAAGAGGGTAGGAGCTACACCCAGGGCGCATTCGGCAATGGACTTTAACTGTCCCCAATACCAGAGGAGGCTGGAAATCGAAAAGCAAAGGGGACAGTAAAGGAGAAGAAAGAGAAGAAGAGGAAGAGAGGAGGGAGAAAAGAAGAGGAAAGAAGAGAAAGAAAGAAAAGAAAGAAAGTAAAGAAAGAATATAGGAAGAATGAGGATATTGCAGGCGAACCTCGGAAGGGGCAAAGCCAGCACGGAGGAAGCGTGTAGGTACGCTGTGGAGAACAGCTACGACGTAGTCTGCATGCAAGAGCCGCATAGGGATTGGTCAGCATGGAGGAAGTGCGGCCAACAAATAGGTGAAGAACAAGGAAAGGTAATAACAATAGTGAAGGAAGGGTTTAGGCCGCAGAAGCTGGCGGAATATACGACCAGGAACATCGAAGACGGCAACAAAGAGGTAGTGATAGGCAATGTATACCTGGAACCGACGGGGGAGATAGGAGCGATGCTTAGCAAGCTAGAAGAAGCGATCAGGAGTAAGAAGGAAGTGGTACTGTTGGGAGACTTCAACGCCAGAAACGTTGCGTGGGGGGACGAAGTCACCAACGAGGAAGGGGAGAAGCTAATGGAATGGCTGGGGAGAAACAACCTCATGCTCCACAACGCGGAAGGGGCCCCCCCAACATTCGAAACGGTCAACGGAAAGAGCTGGATCGACCTGACCATCACGACGATGGGGGTCGAAGTGATAGAGTGGGAAGTATTGAGCCAGGATCTGCCGAGCGACCACCGCGGAATACACGTTCGGCTAGGGAACGACCGAGGAGGGAGCAAGGCGGAGAGGAGGAGAGAGGCGACTAGGTACAGTAAGAGGGGAGCGGACTGGGAGAAGTTTGAGAGGTCAGTACGCGAGAGCGTCGAAGAAGGACCTCAAACGGAAGAGTCAGAAGGACAATGGTGGCAAGAAGTATGCTGCAAGGCTGCAGAAGGCGCATTCAGCATAAGGCGGAAAAGCACCAAAAGGAAGAATAAGGAGTGGTGGGACGAAGAGTTAAGGAAGGCTAGAGCAAAAGCTAATAAGAGCAGAAGGGAAGCGCAAGGAGAAAGGGAGGCTGGCGCCAGAGAGAGGAAAATGGCGCAGTACAGAGGCGAAAGAAAGAGCTACAAGGATCTAATAATTAGAAAGAAGCAGGAATATTTTAGAAAATTCTGCAAGGAAAATTCAAGCCAAGACCCTTGGGGAAAGGCATACAGGATTTGGAGGGGGCAGAAAACGAAAGAAGGCGGGATGGAGAACATCCGTAAGAGCGACGGAAGCTGGACGGCGAGTGTAGACGAAACAGTCGAAGCGCTGTTCGATAAGTACTTCCCGGGGAACGAGACCGAAAACGATAGGGAAGAGGAAGAAGCAGGCGAAGTACCGGAAGACGGAACGGAGGACCCGTACTTCACCGCTAAGGAAACGAGAGAGGCGGTGTGGGCGTTCGGACAGGACAAGGCACCAGGGGGAGACGGCTTCCCCACATGGCCCCTGAGGGAGTGCTCAGGATAGCGGGAGACAGATGGGTGGGAATATTGAACGGATGCCTGGAGAGAGGCGAATTCCCAGAAGTCTGGAAGAGGGCAGAGGTGATATGGCTGCCAAAACCGAGCGGGGGCCTGAGACCGATAAGCCTATTGCCGGTAGTGGGAAAGGTGCTGGACAAGCTCTGCGCGAGAAGACTCTCGCAGCACCTGGAGAGGGGGCGCTGGCTGTCAGAAAGGCAGTTGGGATTTAGGAAGAGCATGGGAACCACCGAAGCAGCGGAGCGGTTCGTGGAAGAACTGGAAAGGATCAAGGAGGAAGGCAGGCATGGGCTCGTGGTGACGCTGGATATTACGAATGCGTTTAACACCGTCACTCACGGAGCCATAGAGAGATGCTTGAGAGCGGTGAAATGCCCGCGGAACCTCAGAGAGGTAGTGCTGGACTTTCTGCGGGAGAGGACCATGACAACCGGGAGAGTAAGGAGGACGATGGACAGAGGATGTCCACAGGGATCGTCGCTAGGACCCATACTGTGGATCACAGCGATGGAAGGGTGGTTCGCAGCGATGGAGGAAATAGGGGAAGAAGTCTGGGCGCAGGCGTACGCGGACGACCAGGTGGTCATCGTGAAAGGGGCCAACGTCAAGAAGATCGAGGAGACGTGGACCAAGGTGTGGACGAGCAGCAGGAAATGGGCCGAAAGCTGCGGACTGAGATACAACATAGGCAAGACGGAAGCCATGTTTGTACCGGCGAGAGGGAACATAAGGGAGCCACGAGTGGACCTGGACTGGATAGAGCACGCAAAGGAAGTAAGGAAGAAACTAACGGGACTGGTGAAAAACACCATGCTGATGGCCGGCAAAAGATGGGGTTTCGGAGAGGACATGAGGAGAGCAATCTACGAGGGAGTAGTGGCTCCGATCGCGATGTATGGTGCGGGAATCTGGGGAAAGAGAGCTCAAGACACCAGAGTAAGGAGGCAACTGGCAGCGGCCCAGAGACCATTCCTCACCATCACGAGAGCCTTTAGGACAACGCCAACGGTGGCCCTGACCGTTCTAGCGGTTCCACTTCCCCACTGTCCCTACCCACTTCGTTGAGTACGGACGTGTTTTGGTCGTGCTCCTGGCATTTGACAAAAATTGATCAGTATCTATTGATATTTGGAAAAAATATTGTGCTTAGTGTGTGAAAGAGTGTGTGGGCGATCGACCGAGGCCAGCGGCAACGCAGAAATCGTAAAGATCGTAAAAATAGTGTAAATTAATTATAAAAGCACGTGGCGATACGGCCATATCGGCGGGTAAGCCATAGTGTAGTAGCCATCTTGCTTGCCCGCTGACGTAGGTGAAATTCCTGGAATTGAGCCGACGTCACTGAGTGGGTCTGCGACGATCGGATATACGAGGGCTAACTAAAAAGTTTTTTTCAGAAATTCTTTTTTTTATCCCTAAGGTAAATTTTAGAAACGAGTCGTCGACATCGAAAGGGGTGTGCGACGTGATATACGAGGGCTAAATAAAAAGTTGTTTTTTCAGAAATTCTTTTTTTTTTGTTCCTATAGGTAAATTCTAGAAACGAGTCGTCGACACTGAAAGGGGTGTGCGACGTGAATATACGAGGGCTAAACAAAAAGTTTTTCCTCGGAAATTCTTTTTTTGATTGTTTTAGGAGTAATTAGGTGCAGTATAGGATGGAGGGAAAGCTGCCAACGAGACGGTTGAGCAGGGCGGTGAAGACACCGGAAAAAGAGAAGGAAGAGGATGTAAAGAAGACCAGGAAGATGACGACGCAGGAAGAACTGGAAGTAAGCATGGAAAGAAAGTCGACCGGGGCCAGCGCGTTGGAAGGGGACCCCATCGACCTGGTGATGCAGGAATTGGGCAGAATCAAGGACAACAGCAATAGGGAGGTGAACGGGAAACTCTCGTTCACCAGGGCGAACCAGCAAGCAATAAGGGACGGCTGCGATGTCGTAGGCTACCAGTAGAGCAAATTGGAAGTTTCAGGTATGTATGAGAAACGAGCAGAGGATCGGAACAATGGACAGCCTCACCCCAAATGAGCCAACCAGAAGGGTGAAGAGGGCGAATTTTATGGGGCACAATGCAGATACGTTAAAAAACAGATGGTCTGGGAACAGAACGAAGCAATAAAGAATAGGATACATGTTTTTAGTTGCTATGGATATGGGCATACCCGTAGGAGCTGTAAGGGAAAGGAAGTATGCGCATAATGCGGAGGGGAACCCAGAAGTGGGGACTGCATGGAAAAGGTCTGGGTCTGCCCGATGTATGAAAGGGTAGGAGCGTAGTCTAGGGTGCACTCAGCAATGGACTTTAACTGTCCGTTATCGTACAGTATATTCCAATATTCTGGTCCTGATCGCGACCCCCTTGGACATCCTCTAACGACTTGCCTACTTAGGCTGAGCGCGGGCTCCTCCGAAAACCATACCTTAACTTATTGTTGGATCCCCACAGGGACGTTTCGACGCGATCTCATTCATCTTCTGGATGCTGTCGTTCCGCTAGCTATCGAAGATAAACCAGCGTTATATATAAATAGCAGCCCTAGTATTAAGCAAAGAAACCGTAGGATCTCCCATATACAAAATGCAAAAAGCAGCTACGGAATATAGAAAAAAAAAATAAAGATGATTATTTTGTTGTGTATACATTATTGTATGGCTTAATTGCAAATAAATCACATATTTCTTATTTTATTGTTTTATTCCTAAGTATCTTAATAGATACAATTTTTATTAATACATAGTCTATTAATTCATCTGTACCATTTCTTTCAATTGTTATCACAAACTATGAATAAATTTCTGTGAAAACGTTTAACTTCGTTTTCAATCGGATCTTATACTATTATGAAATTTAAAAAGTCAAACCATTTTGTAACTATAATTAAAATAAATCAGATTACTAGTAAACTACCAAATATAAAATCATTAAATTTCGCGTTTATAAAGCATATATAATGTGCAATAGATGGCTCTGGAAGTCGTTTTACAAAACTCGCATTGATGTGCATATAACGAAATAAACTATCAAGCAAATACCGTACCGATAGAGATTTTTTGCGCGATCCATTCCGATAACATCAACGGCACATTCGATGGTTATATTCACGGCGGTGACATTCCAATTATACGATGCTGTTCCTGTATCCTTCAGTTTCTTTCAGGATAACAGATGACAGTATAGGATAAATTTAAAGAGTTCGCTAACAATGTTTCATCAGAAGTTAAACAGAGTGCAAAAATATGCAAATCTTGTTTGCTCTTTTATACCTCATTACATGAAAAAAGATTTTATACGTTGTTATAGTTCTCTTAACTGTAGTGAGAAGTCTCATTTGCTTTATCGATATAGAGAGTAAATTACAGGTAAGTAACTATTGTACCAAATATATCGTATTTTCTTGACTCACACCATTAGTGGCAATAACAACGAACTATATAAAAATAAGAATTTTGGGAATATTGGAAAAATGTTAAATTATTACCACTAATGACGATTGCAAGGACTGTGTGGATGTGCAATTCACAGGTATAGCAGTAAACTCCACTCACAAATTTATTAATTATGCGGAACGCAGCGTTTCGAGAGCACGTGGGCTCTCATTGTCAACCGTGTTACCGACTGGTCGGTACCGACAGTCAGCATAATTAATAAATTTGTGTGAGTGGAGTTTACTGCTATACCTGTGAATATTACCACTAGTTTTTTTTTCTTTGACCATGCTTACCTGGTATAGTTGGTAAACTCACATTTTGTTATATTCTAAAGTTATATACTTTTATCTATAACCTCGAGAGAAATATAACTGAATTAGACCTGTCTGAGCCTAGTTCTTTTCCCAGTTAACCATTCTTAAATCTCGCGGATAATTTAAGTTGATAGTTCCGACAGTAAAGACCATACTCGCGTGTATTGCTCTAAAAAACTGTGATTATGACCTTTATAATAATAATAATAGTGATTTATTTCCAACCGGTTATAACACCCAATTACAGGAAATTACTAAAATACATAACAGCAAGTAAACAGCAATTCATATACATATATAAATATACTAATCCAAACTAAACAATACCAACACGTTAGGGAGCATAAAGTAGTAAATATTACAATTACCCTATAGTATAAGAGTATATATAAAGAGGATTATACGACTAATACTAAAATTAAATTAATTTAAATCAAATCAAATTAACTCAAATTAAATTAAATTAAACTGGTGATGAAATGTTGACAAATGTTAAGGAGAAGAGATCAGACGAAGAAAGACTGCATCAATGATAGATCTAATTGGGTCAGCGTGGATGTCACAAAAATCAGAGATGCTGTTGAAGTTAGAACACATCAGGTGCACTGGGAACCTTATAAGGACATTTATTCGAGCGCGACCACAATAGAAGGCAAATGAGGACCTGGAGCCAACTCTGGGAACAAGAAAATTACGCTTACCCAAGAGCCAGGGATAATCAATCCTCTTATGTACTAAACAAAACAAAAATTTTGGTAAAGAAATCGTTCGTCTGATAGAAAGAGATACAACATTGAATTTCCGCAGCAATACACCACGTTCAAAGCCTCTAGGTGGATAAGACCCCTCCAACAGATAATAGAGAAATTTCAGAAACCTTCTCTGTACCGTCTCAATATAGTTTATGTGTGTTTCATAAATAGGAAACCAGACCAAGGCGGCGCGGCGTACTCCAACCGAGATCGAATGCGAGAAAAAAATAACGTAGATAGAGCTTGTATACTGCGAAAGTCCCTACAATTACAGTAAATAAATCCATATATTATTGCCGGAAATACCAAGTTAAATTGTCCGCGAGATTTAAAAATGGTTGACTGGGCTGCTTGTACGTATCTTTTAAGTTATAAATATAGATGCATCTCTAATTAAGTAGCTTTATTATATCTTCCTTCTTCTTAATTATTTTATGTAAATGTCTACAAACAGCCGATTTTGCTTTACTACTTGCTTAAACCAACAATATAACAATTGACTCGTTATATTGTTCAAACGCAAACCGTACGTAACATAACAAAATTGTATTTTGCTGTATTGAGTACTGCCTTAATAGAAAAACTACAGACAGAATTGACTATTCTTCATCTATATATCGAAAACGAAACTAATTTTTATAACATTTTTTTCTACTTTTGTGAAAAAGATAACCAGAGACAATGAAATAGGACAACGGTTCCACGTTTAGCGTCATCTGCGCGGCTTGGAAGGAACTATAATAATAGCATTAGTACATATGTATATTAAATTTAAAAATGCTTAAAGCGTAAACTATACGTAACAGCAAAGTTTTATATTAATACTACATTAAATTTTGTTACGTATAGTTTGCATTTGAAAAATATGTATATTATGTTTTGTAAGTATTAAAAGAAAAATCAGGTATGTTTGCAATCAAAATCGTTTTACAACACATATTCACATACAATGTTTGGAAGGATAATAAAAAAAAACTACTTAAGGAGAGCAAAGAGGCAACAGCTTCAAAGTTGTAAAATACTTACAAATAGAAGTACTAGACTCAAACACATCTAATTCAGTTAATATATTTCTCTCTAGGTTCTTGATATTTTCTGCATCTGCTTCCTATGAATAATAATTCATTATTTATTTCAATATCTTCTGCTGCAAAGTGCTTTCCACAATTGTATGCGTAATATAATCCTTTCTTAGTCCATTCTACATTTTTGGTGGGATATGGAAAGCTATCCCAACATAACACAATAGACTGCTACCATACTTACACCTACCAATAAATGATTAATATTTCTTCATTAAAACTTTTGTAAAAAAAAACTTAAAGGACTTGTATATTCTTAGAAACTATATATAAAATTTAACTTCATCTTCATCTGTATGTAAAAATAAAGTGTATACAGCATTCTTTTTATTAGTTAAAAATCCCTATTTCCATATAGTTCGCCATTAATGGAGTGTGAACAAAGTACTGTATATTTAGTACAATATTTACTTACTTGTGTACACCTCTGTATAGCGACAAAGCCAATATACATCTCACTACAGTTAAGAGAACTATAACAACGTATAACCATGCTTTTTTCAGGTACTAAGGTATAAAAGACCAAACGGTTATATTTTACATTTGCACATTTTCACACTGACGATACACGCACTCTATTTAGCTTTTGATGAAACCATTTTAATGAACTCCTTAAATTTAACCTCTACTGTCATCTGTTATCCTGGAAGACACTAGAATATGTAGGAACAACATCGTATACTGGATAATGTTACACCATTGTATACAACTTTTAAATGTCGTATGGATACATTTAGCAGGCCACAAAAAAAACTATGCAACTAAGAAGGAATCCCCGGCAGACTCATGCAGCGTGGTTTCAACTCTGAAAGCTAAATTCTTTAAAAGAAAACAAATACCGCGGACAACAAGTTAAGCTAAAGTTATTCAAGCTGTTGATACCATTCATTACAAAATATGTAATAGCGTATAGTATTGATATGAATTTGTAACGAAATAAGATAGCGTACTGTGGTAATTCAGTTTTTTGTTTTAACGCTCACCTCCACATGACCTCTCCCCATCTAACTTCCCTACGCCACCACTAGGTGGCGTAATACAACGCGGTAAATTTAAATCTTAAAAATATACCCTAACAACTCGGCCAACCTGACATTAGATCGCCCTCTATCTTACGCTACATAAGTGTACTACGACAACCATAATGATAATATAAATACATAATGCATTGGGACATAACGGCACATAAACATAATATAACTACATAAGGTACATAATAATACATAAATATATTACAGCTACATAAGTTATTTCATAATATTCAAAGTACATAAGCTTAAGACATACAACATAAGATAAGACATAAAATCCAAGGTAAGTACTCATAAGTACATGATTAATTACAAAAAATGTGAGTAAGCATAATGACAGAGTAAATCAAAAGGATTCATAATAGACGTGTTACCGTAAGAAAAGGTAAACATCAGGCGTTATATGCGTTTGCTCCAAGCCTTCAAGTTGTTGCTGTCGACAACACCATCGAACTGTATCCGTTAGGCAAGACCTTCTTCACAACATACGATCCCTTAAATTTTGGTATTAGTTTCTTATTTACTCCTGGACTGTTATCAAAATTCCTAAATATTACATGATCACCTAGCTATCAAGTAATATTTGCCTTAACTCGTCCCTAACACGCCCTGTCTGCGGCACACCAAACAGAAGTTTGCTAGCCGTTTCCTTTGTCGATGAATTTACTGTATTACTAAGCGCAAATTCGACTTCATATAACATTTTATTCCAATTCTTTTTATCTGTACACAACTTTGCTAACAGGCGTTATTATCCTATTAATCACTTCTACTTGACTATTTGCTCGTGGCACACCGGTCGCTATCAAAATGTGCTTAATGTTTTTTCCGTCTATAAATCTTTTAAACTCGGCAGAAGTAAAGCACGTACCTCTATGTGATATTATTCGTTGAGGTCTACTGTACATAGTAAAATAATGTTGCAGGTGTATAACGGCTTCGCGACTAGTAGTGCCTTTACATTGAAAGAGTTTAATGAATTTACTAAAAGCGTCAATTGTTACTAAGATATGCCTATGATATTGCTTAGACTTTTCCAAAGGGTCTGAATGATCAATATGTAGTGTAGTAAAAGGTTTATTACCTTTGTCAATATTATGTAGCAATCCTTCTCTCGGCCCGTACTTCGGATTATGCACTATACACTTTAAACAGTTATCTATCTAAGTCTTAACCTTCTTTTTCATGTTCGGGAACCAGTTTCTCTCACATATTTTCTGTTACCTTTTCTACGCCCAAATGTTCTGTACCTTCATGAGCAGTACGAATAACACTTTGCTCTATATCTTCTGGTACACAGAGCATCAGCTTCCTCTTGTCTTTCCGAAATACCATTCCATTTCTTAACTCGTAAAACGTCATTTCCCTTATCAATAGTTATTCTTTTATCTCCTTGATCTTCGGGTCGGTAGTTTGTTTCAAACCAAGTATCTGCTGGAATGTATTCTCTTCTAATATTAATACATGAGCACGACTCAAGGCGCTCACATGAGCCATTCTGTTACCCGGACGGTGCTCTACTACGTAATCAAAGTTTTGTACCCGTCTCATAATTCGGGGTACAATGTCCTTCTTACTAAGCGTCAACCGTAAACTATCGCAGTCTGTTAGAATTTTAAACTTTAAGCCCTGTAAGTGCACATAAAAACGTTTTAACGATAAAGATAACTTAAGAACTAAACAAAAACTTTGAGAATATAAAAACAACGTGTTCAACCTACACTCTACTACTTAGTAATGCTCACTACAAACAGGAAAAATGCGTTAGTTCTATATTATTGCCAACCTACAAAAACTATATCTCAACACCCTCACTTGTTAAATTTCAAAAACCATTTTCAAAATTTAACACAATCCCATTGATTTACTACAAAAGTCATGTTTGTGTTTACCCACAGCTTTTGCTAGGTTGTCAGCAATCATTTCGTCGGTCGGCAAATGCTCTACTTGAATAGCGTTATCATACAACTTTTCTCTAACGTATGCGAATTGGTCAAGGCCAATGCTATGTTCAAATTGCGTAATACGAATACCAATGCAATTTTTAGCTTCTCCCATATCGTTGATTTTGAAATTCGAACTTAACATTTCCTTTAATTGTTGTAACTTGGCGAAGTCCTTCCAAAATATTAATATGTCATCTACATACATTGAAAGTATTAAATTTCTCTCTTCATTAAAATACACGCAAGGATCCCTTTTTGATTTCTCCAATCCAATAGATTTTAATAAATTCTCTAGTTTGATGTACCATACTCCTCCAGATTGCTTTAACTCATAAATTGAACGGTTTAATTTGCAAACGCGATCCGTACCATCATTAAATCTTTCTGGTTGCTCCAGATCTTCATCAAGATCACCTTGTAGAAAAGCGGTGACTGCATCCATTTGATGAATTTGTAAACCATTTTTAACAGCTAAGGCTATTTAATAACGAATTGGTGTATATCTCACTACAGGCGAGTAAGTTTCATTATAATCAATTCCGGATCTCTGTGAACAACCTTTTGCGACTAGTCGAGCTTTATACTTGACCACTTTTCCGTCTGCGTCCTTCTTTGTTTTAAAAATCCATTTAGATTGTATAGATTTCCTATCATCAGGTAGTTCCGTTAACTCCCACGTGTTATTTTCGTCCAGCGACTCTATTTCACTTAATATTGCGGATTTCCGCATGTGTCTTGCCGCATAATTGTTTCATTTACCGTGGTAGGCCCATCTGCATTTGCCGGGCTGGCAACTGCTGAATAAGTGAGAAAATCTTCAACCCGTCGAGCCAAACTGTCGTCACTTGACGTGATGACCTTCGCAAGGGAATTTGACCAGTGGGTAGATTACATGTTGCTAATATATTCAGGATCAAAGGTTGAGTGTTCCCACTCGGGCGTATTTGTTACAGATGCTTCTATATTTTCTTGAGCTGTAGGTGAATGTTCATCTAGATTCTCCACTCGTACACGCTTCTTGTCTTCTTCCTTTTCATCTTCGTGAAAGAGTACATACATCTCGACTTATGGTTATCTTCTTCGTCTTTGGATCAAGACATCTATAACCCTTTTTGTTATCTGCATATCCAACAAATATGAGCTTCGATGACTTCGAATCCCACTTGCCACGCTTCTCCTTGGGGATGTGCACCAAAAATCTTCAAATCACTTAGATCTGCTTTCTTTCCACCCCAAGCTTCTTCTGGGTCTCTTTCCTTCAAGGATCGGGTAGGTGAGCGATCTATTATGTAGAGCGCCATGTTTACAGCTTCTGCCCAATATGCCTTTTCCAAATTTGCATCGAGCAACATATATTTGGCTCTTTCGATGACTGTTCTATTGTAACGCTCAGCAACGCCATTCTGTTGTGGCGTGTACACGTTTGAAAATTGATGCACAATGCCATTTGCTCTACAAAAATCATTGAATGGTTTTGAACAAAATTCTGTGCCATTATCAGTTCAAAACGTTTTTAATTTTACGACCTGTTTGGTTTTCTACCAAGACTTTAAGATCAATGAATATGTTCAAGGTTTCCGATTTGTTCTTCAAGAAATAGATAAATACTTTCCTCGAATAATCATCGATAAACAGCAAAAAATACCTGGATCCTCCAATCGAACTATTTTCCATTGGGCCAGAAAGATCTGCATGAATCGTATCCAGAACAATTTATGAACGACTATTACTACTGGTAAATGGTAATCGATGCTGTTTCGCTTTCGCACAAACTTCACAAAAGTTTAGATGTTTATCGTTAAATTTCACTCCGTTCACTAAACCGTTTCGCATTTTTACCATGTCTGTATAATTTAAATGTCCCAATCGTCTATGCCATGTAGTTGCACTTATCTGGTCACACTTTGTAGTCAACATATAATTTGTAGTGTTTAGGACTAATTTATAAACACCATCAATTTCACTAGTATTTGCTATTACGTCACCATCATTGCTATACACTGTACATCCTTGCTTGTCGAATATGACTGTATTACATTTTTGACACCGATAGTAGATTAGCTGATAGTTTTGGCACATGCAACAGATCATGTATGGTTAATTCTTGGTTATCAGCTTTTATTACAGCATTACCAACACTGTCAATCTTAATTCTTGTATTGTCTGCAATTACAATATCATCTGCTCAATGTTTTCTTCTATCGCACAAAATGTTACCATGTGGTGTCATATGACTTGATGCACCGCTATCAATGAACCATTAGATTTGGAATAGCTACAAATGCATGCTTTATAGTTTCATTCGATTTTTTACTCTCATTCTGTGGTTGATGCCCTGTTTTGTTAAATCTGCGCTCACTACTTTTGCAATTTCTGCCTCCGCATGTGTAACACTTAAAATTCTTAACACCTTGTCTATAATTTTTACTTGTACCAGCTAACGTTCCAAAATGTACCTGCTTCGTGTTTTGTTTCGGCTTGAAGTTTTTATTCTTCCTATAAAAGGCACTGTCACCATTAGTAATGGTCTTAAAATTCATGTCGAGTAGTTTCGATTTTATTATTTCAGCAATTATTTTTATGCCCTTTTTCGACCACCACATTATCTTCAGCTTTTATGCAATCTTCTAACACATGGGCTGAAAAGTCCCGAGTCTAACAAAGAAAACACGGTTTTTTTGGTTCAAAATTAGCTTTATTCATCAACGTAATCTCCATCAAGAGCAACGAAATCATTCCAGCGCCGCTCTAACATTTCAATACCACCTTTGTAGAACGATTTATCTTTTGCCTCAAAATAGTCCTCAGTTTCAGCGATAACCTCTTCATTCGTGCGAAATTTCTTACCGGCGAGCATTTTTTTCAGGTCTGCGAACAGCCAGTAGTCGCTGGGAGCCAAATCTGGCGAATACGGTGGATGTGGGAGCAATTCGAAGTTCAATTCATGTAGTTTTGCCATTGTTTTGATTGACTTGTGACACGGTGCGTTGTCTTGATGAAACAAATTTTTTTTTCTTTGCCATATGCGGTCGTTTCTTTGCAATTTCGGCCTTCACACGCTCCAATAACGCTATATAATATTCACTGTTGATGGTATTTCCTTTCTCATCCCAAAATACCGAGACCATAACCTTTCCAGCCGATTGTTGTGCTTTCGGGCGCTTTGGACGAGGTTCACCAGTTGCTGTCCACTCAGATGACGATCGTTTTGATTGCGGAGTGAAGTGATGGATCCATGTTTCATCCATTGTCACATATCGACGCAAAAATTCCGATTTGTTACGTTTAAACATGGCCAAACACTGCTCAGAATCATCAACACGTTCTTGTTTTTGGTCAACAGTGAGCAAACGCGGCACCCACTTTGAACAGAGCTTTCTCATAGTCAAATGCTCATGCAATATAAAGCCAATGCGTTCTTTTGATATCTTTACGATGTCAGCTAACTCACGCAACTTCACTTTTCGATCATTCAAAACAATTTTGTGGATTTTTTTGATGTTTTCTGGTGTCACCGCCTCATTTGGACGTCCACTGCGTTCTGCTTCATCGGTGTCTCTACGACCACGTTTGAAGTCAGCAAACCAACATTTTATTGTTGTTTCTGATGGAGCGGAGTCCCCATAACACTTTTCAAGCCATTGCTTCGCTTGAACGGTATTTTTCCCATCAAGAGGCAGTGTAAAATTAAAACACGAAATTGTTTTTGATCCGTTGGTTTGAAAATAACAAAAGTAGCATGACTCTTAGCACAATAACTCACAAACTAATGAATAGAATATTATGATATTTTAACAGCTGTCTTTTGAAGGTTAGTACTAACTGAGAGAAAGGTGACTACAATAAAACTAGCGTCATCTATGTGTTAGGCCCGGGACTTTTTAACCCATGTGTTACTTCTATGGATATAAACGGAGATATTTATAAAATTACGGAGTTATATGAGAAAATAGCTAATTATTCTCTCTCAGGAGAAATGATGCTAACATGTCTGACTTTTGACAAGATCTTCATCTGTTGGTTTTGTTTTATATCCATAGCAACGCATTTGTTCGCATATATGGTAGGCCACACAGTACACACGTACTTGATCCGTGCGAGATTATAAAGGAAAATGCTGCCAGTTGTGCCATCCTTCCGTCGTACGAGAAATTTTGAAGATTATAAGTGTAATTTCGTAATAATGCATATTTATACAATGTAATTGAAATATGTGAATACAGTATATTAAACGTATTTTAAGGATGAAATTTTAGAATATTTATTTATATAAAAAATATGATTACGAAAAGTGATATATATGATAAACGATAGTAAAGTTTACGTTCCCTCTGCAAGTTTTGTTGAAGAGACTTTTCTTTTTTTTGTCTTTTTAACCAAGAAAATTGAGTAACCCAAAATAGATATCTGTAAGATTTTAGAAAAAATTCATTGGTAAATAATAAACAATAATTCATATCATTACAATATATATCCGTGCTACTTTTCCCCTGCTAACTTCCGAGTCGCCGAAAGACGGCACATTGAAAATTCCCTAACACCCTGCAAAATCTGAATCACAAAAGGCAACAAGTTTATCACTGTTAGAGTCATTATAATCTATTCCTTCAGCTTTCGTTGATCAGTTAAACATACGTTTCACATCCACTATATCTTGCTCGGTTGGATTTTCCATTCTTTGACTGCAAAAATTTACTGCATATGAAATGTCCGGTCTTGTTTTATTCACTAAGTGTAGCAAGATACCAACTGCTTCTCTATATGAGCATATTTGGGATGTTTTCTTATCTTCACCAATGTCGTTGGAAAACATAGGCGTAGTCACTGGTCTCAATATTGCCTGTATATAATTTCCTTGACCTAAAAATCCATTCGCTTGTTAAAAATCTTTTGTCACTGACCTCATTCTTATCAATATGGATCAATGTTTGGTTGTTAAGTAATGATTCTTTCTCTTCTCGAATAGCTTCTATCCACTGATTTTTTTCTGGTCCGTTGGTGTCTTCCTGATAAATCAAAGAAGTTTCATCTTCTGAATTCAATATATAGTGCTTTAGTTTTACTGGTATTTGAATGTCTCTTCCACTTATTGTTTGGTCACTGCCTTCTCCTAATTGTATATCCTCTTCTTGCCCTTCTTGAATTTGTTCTTCTGCTGGTATCCAATCTTGTTCAGTTTCTTCTATAGATATATATTGATTCTCGTCTTTCTCTTCATCTCCTGTTTTATATTGATTTAATTTTACTTTGATTCTGTTGTTGCTCACTGACTGCTCGGATTCTGTAAACACCACATCTCCACTTACTACGATTTTTCTTGATCTTTTATCCCATAAACGATAACCGTTTAGTGAATCTCTCACAAACACATATTTTTCACTTCTTGAATCAAGTCTGTTTTTGCATATACTGCTGAACCAAAAATCTGTAATCTTGATAGATAGATAGTTTATTTAGCTAACAAGCTATACAATAACACAGAACAAATAAATTCAATATACAATCACTTAGAGTACTCACTAATATGCATGTACAAATGCTTTTTAAAGGTACTAATATTATTAATGTTAATTTCACATGGTAAACCATTATATAACATAAGACCACTTACAAATATGTTTTTAGAAGTCTGGGTTCTATGAAAGGGAGCAATATAAAAGTGGTTATAGTTTGTAGTGTTATAAGCATGAGTATATTGGACGGTTTTCAATTTTTTACCAAAGTAATTTGGAAGTAAATTATTTTTCATTATATGTATAAACACTAGACGTTTAAATAAAATTCTTTGGCGGACATTCATTAAATTAAGTGTGAGTAACATATCTTTAACTGGGGTATATCTACATTTTAAAATTATTCTCATGGCTCTATTTTGTATTTTTTGTATTTGCTGGATTTCATTCTTATTTAAATTAAAAAGTACAGTTGCACAAAGTTCTATAAGTGGTGCAGATGTGGTTACAGATTTATAAACAAGCATTTTTATATACAGTGATAAATGTTTGCAAGTTCTACTCGTAAACGCTACTTTTTTTGACATTTTATTCATAATATGTTTTGCATGATCTTTGAATAGCAAATGTTTATCTATGGTAACTTCCAAGTAGTTAATGTAGTCTACCCTTTCTAGATCACTGTTCTCAATTTTTATTCTAATACTAGCTATATCTATATTATTCAACTTATGCATGCTACCTATAACCATATATTTTGATTTGATAAGATTAATGCTTAGTTTATTTATACACAGCCATTGGTACAATATCGTAAGTTGATTATTCATAGTGTTCATCATATCGCCCACACTACTACCACTTATGTATAACAGTATCATCCGCAAGCATACATACATTGCAGCCTTCCATTGACAACAATAAATCATTAACATATATGTTAAACAATAAGGGACCTAACACCGTGCCTTGTGGAACACCATTGCTTGTATTTAAGCTATTAGATATCCTATTATTATACTTCACTTTTTGAGTTCTATTATTTAATATGAATCAAACCAGTCCTTAACTTTGTCACAAATACCATACATTTCTAATTTCTTTATTAAGAGTTTTCTATCAATAGTTTCAAAAGCCCTACGGAAGTCCAAAAACACAGCTATCCCAACATATCCGTTATCTATTTCTTGCAACCACTTGTGACATATATCCACAATAACAGTTTCACATGAATGACCTTTTCTAAATCCTGATTGATTATGATGAATCACATTGTTTCGCTCATAAAAATCATATAATTTGTCTTTTACGCACAGTTCTAGAACTTTTTCGTAACTTGGTACAGTATTAATAGGCCTGAATTCCTCACATACTTTCGTCCCTGCCACTTTGGGAATTGGAAGAATGTACGATGTTTTCCAGTTTTCCGGAAATGTACCTGTATCGAGTGAAGCATTCACTATGTCAAGGATTCTATTTGCAGACATCTGAGCAGCATCCTTAATAATTTTGGTCTCCTGTATTTTTGAACGTGTTAATTACAGCTTTGATGCCATTCAAAGTTATACTGCGAAATTTTGCAAATTTATTGTAGTTTCTTCCATGTATGCATATAGGTTTCGTAACTGTTATATTTGGTATATTTTGGACTATATCATCTATGCTTTTTAAAAAATATTTGTTGAAATTTTGTGCAATTTCTAAATCATCTCTCACCTCGGTATTATAAAAAACTACGTATGTATTGGTGGAACTACTTTTTCTAGGCAAAAGTGTTTTTAAAGTTTTTCATAATTCAACAGGTCTATGTTTATTTTCATCTAGTAATAACCTATAGTATTTTTCTTTGCTGTTACGTAGCATAGTGACTACTCTGTTTCTATGAAACCTGTACTCTTCCCAGTTTATGACGTTGTTAGTAAACATAGCTATTTTATATTTTTCATCACCTGTGCGCATTTCTCCTATAATTTCTGAAGTTGTCCACTTGTTTGTGCAATTATTACGTAACAGTACTTGTTGTTTTGGACACATAGTGTTGATAATATTACGTAATGATTTGGGCAATTGGCCATTACATTAACATCTCCTGAATTATTCCACATTGTGCTAAATATTTTGTATTGTAATGTATCTACATTGTAGTTTTTAAAGCATCGTCTTGCAATCATTTTATCATTATGTACATCTTTAAATTCATTAATACGTATTGATAGTATACAGTGATCACTAATTTTTGGCGTTGAGTGAACTTTGTGTTCCACTGTTTTATCGTTCGTTATAATATAACCGATCGATGTTCTACTACTGCTTGTAATTCTAGTATATTTAGTAACAATTGGATACAATGCATTTCTATAAAGCAATTCTTTAATCTTTCTGCTGTAGAATGTGTCCTTATTATAATCAATATTAAAATCCCCCATTATTAAGATGTTACCATTGAAATCAATTATTGAACCGATGCAATCTTCGATTTATAGTAAAAACAAGTTATCCATTGTTTGTGGAGGATGATATATTATAACTAATAAGATATCTTGATTTTCCATATTAATGTCTTAATTTTCTTACTCGATAATTTAGTTTACTTTTTAAATAGACTTAAACTCTACTACGTTGTATGCATCAATTTCAGTTTCGTTATCCTAATATCTACAAGATCCTCAACAAGACCTAAAACTGCTGGTTTCCATCTCTCACATAATTGCAAAATAGAATCTTTATTATTTAGGTATCCCTAAATTAAAAACTACAATATTGGCATCAGAATTCTCCTCATGAAAGCTTTGTGGCTCTAATTGCTATATATATTTAACTTTAGACCTTTCTTTCTACAGTATCCGTTTATAACATGGACAATCTCTGTCATATGCCAAATGATTAAAATCTACATTTATTTTAAATTTTTCAGTAACTTTCAAACAGTTTATACATTTAACTGTTTCATCATTACAATCACTTATTTTGCAAACGCATTTGGCGCATACCTCTTTATTTTTGCATCCATTAGCAAAATGTCCATATCCTACACATTTATAGCATTATTTTACTCCTACTACTATATTGGCCAATACCAACTTCTACTTCTGTTAGTCACTGCCATACATATATATAAAGAAAATCACTATTCTAACACTAATATTAATACTAGACCACCGTTGGCATTAGTAATGATAAAATGAATTTGTAATTTTATATGTAAACATGAACCACATAAGTTGCATACAGCCTATATATAAATTTTGTAACTCTACATTTAATAATAAATTATATTATATGTTAGTGGTCTGTTCAATTTATAGTAGTAATAAATAACTGTAGATATAACTTTGCATTTCTTCTTGTGTTTGAAATTCTACTTTTTACACTAACAAAATATTATTGAAAACAAAATTCTATACTAAACATCCTGTAAATGAAGAAATCACATTTAATTTTCTGGAACACCTTCTGTTTGACTTGGTTGATAACAGCGCCTGGAAGTGTGTCCTACTTTTCCACATCTACAACATTTTATTTCTCTCTTGGAATGGCTACAATTTCTGGCGATGTGTCCTCAGCTATGATAGTTGTAGAGTTGTGAGACCTTCTTTAGGTCATTGTTTCAGATCTCCGCTTCTTAATTCATCTAATGGCTCGGTCTTAATTTTCTTCACGTTCCCAAATTTCTAACGATCCACTGGACTCTTTTCCAATATTCGTCCTCTTCCTGCTGCGTTAACGCGCTTATACGCAAGAATATCTTTATACAAGTTGTCGATATCTTCATTTGGGCGAGACAGGAGATAATTTGCTAGGTCCCTTGTCCAAAATCCTATCACAACTCGCTCTTTTAGTTCATTAAACGGCAACTCCAATCGCCGACACCAATAAACTTTCTCATGGTAATAAAGATAAACATTTTCCTTATTTTGTTGAAATCTACTGTCCATCTCTTTCCACAAATCAGTGGTACTCTTTTCAAACAGGAATGTTTTCTTAAAAGCTGATCGAAATGTCGACCAATCTTTAACATCTGGGTGACTAGTAAACCAATACTTCGCAGCTCCTTTCAAATGCGATCTAAGATTCGTAAATAAAACCAAGGCGCCTACAGTTGTCTCCAATTGGTTTAACCATTCTAAAGCCTGATCAGGTCCTCGCTCGCCATCAAAATACTCAATATTCTTGCTTAAATCAGGCATAACGTTATAGTTTTGCACCTTTACCGTCGTATTGCTTCTATCATTCGTGCTTATTTGGAGTTGTTGCATCATTCGAATCAACCCTGCATTCTGCTTCAATACACCTGAAATAGTTTTCAATATTTGTGTATTGCTAATCTGAATTCTTGCCTCATTGTTTTACTGTGGTTGCAAATTAGTTTGAAATATCTGAAAGTAGTCTTCCATTTTCTACACAATTTTGCGCGCTTTTCTTTTTTGTTTATGATACGTTTTCCGGCCCAAACTACTACCTTACATTCTATTTCCTACTGCGTCTTCGCATATTCGTACCCCTAAATCTTCATAGCCTCGAGTCCTGTGATCCCACTTCTGATCTGTAGGATGGGGCCGATGTACGGGTACGGAAGGAGCAAAACAGAATTGTGCAAACATATGCAGGACCGAACGTAACAAATGAAAGAAAATATTTCACTCTACTTCCACGAAAAGGTCTTGCTTTGCAAGGCACTACATTTAGATTTTCCGGAAACAAAAGAGCAGTTAATCATCGGATTGTGGTCCAGGGAATTGGGTAGTTTTTTGATGTCAAAAGCACACCAGGATGAGGATGAGTTATGTAAAGGTATCATGAGTTTTGAAAGAGTCAACACTGTAAGAAGAACCAGGATTTCATACCACCGGTAATAAGGAAAGAAGGTAGTAGAAAAAAAGACAGCTCATTAACCCAACAGATTAATTCAAGACAAAATAAATGCTATAATTGCAATGATGTTGGCCATAAAAGTGTAGATTGTAAAAAACCCAGAAGAAAGAGAGGTTCGTGTTATAGCTGTGGATCATCGGAACACCCTATTCGAGATTGTTCACGAGGCGGTACCAAGGAGCAGAAAAGCACTTCCAGGAAGGACGTCCCGAAGGCAGACCGTAGCACAGACTTGCTGGAAGAGGAGTTGGAAAATAGTCCTGCTGCTGATGTAGCCCCGTTATCCATTCTAGGTTACAGAATCGAGGCTACCCTGAAAATAGAGAATAGTGAGATACCCATTACTCCCATCTTGGATACAGGTAGTCCAATATCGCTCATATCCGAAAAACTAGTCCCATTACATTGTGTAAGTTGTAAAAATATGGACTATTTCCAAGGCATTAATAACTCAAAATTAAATATAATAGGTACAGTAAGTAGTACAATTAATGTAGTTAATGTAGATATAGATATTTTCTTTTATGTAGTACCTGTAAATACTATGAACTACGACTGTTTACTTGGACGAGATTTTATTTCAAATAATAATTTCACTATTTCATTTGGCGAAACTGTTAGTATTAAAACTAGACAGAATATGACGGATGACTTGAATACAATTTATTTAATTGACGATTCAGAGGACTTTGACATAAACCCAGATATTGACTATAAATATAAGACATGCCTTACCGAAAATTTAAGAACAAATTATTTAAGCCTAAAACCGATTTCGGAATGAAAATTAGTCTAAAGTCAGATTACGCACCATTTTTTTATAAACCAAGAAGATTATCATAGTATGAAAAGAATGAGGTATCCATGATTCACAGGTATAGCAGTAAACTCCACTCACACAAATTAATTAATTATGCGGAACGCAGCGTTTCGGGAGCACGTGGGCTCCCATTGTCAACCGTGTTACCGACTAAAAGTAAAAACTGTATCACACATGCAAATTATTTTCTACGCAGGCTCTAAAATTTCTAACGATATGACTATTTACAATCTACTAGGTGGCCTCATGCCTTTTACGGGGAAGGATGGACCGAAAGCGAACCGTATCATTTAACAGGGTCTATGGTAATAAATCCATCAAACTCGAGTGTGCAATTGGGGGTGGTTCTCTGTTCAATAAGTTTCCGTTCTTTTCATATATACCGTTTCGTACGCGTCTAATTCTCTATACGAGTTCACGTTTTTAAGTAGTGTCAGATTTTTAAATCAATCTTATGTCCGGATTTTACCATATGCTCTGCTACGCTTGATAGTTCAGGTTTGTCGAAACGATAGTGTCTAATATGTTCTTTGAACCTCGTTTCGATACTCCTTTTTGTTTGTCCAATATAAACTTTCTCACAATCATTGCATGCGATTTGGTATATTCCAGACTTTTTATCATCTCCGGTTTATCTTTGGGATTCCCTAAGAGATTCTTTAAGTTGTTTTTGACACAAAAGACACGTTCATGTTTAGTTGTCGGAAAATTTTACTTAACTCTTTTACTGTTGGGTGGAAAGGAAGAGTTATAAATTTCTTGTTACCGGTGTTTGTTGATGTCAAAGTCGTGGAATTTCTGATGTGTTGTTTGTATTGGACCTTCCTTAAAATACGGTCGACATCCATAGAAGAGAAACCATTGTACCTCGCTACATCTTTGATATATTTTAATTCTTTGTCATACCTGGTCTTGTTTAGCGGAAATCTGACGAGTCTATTGACCAGAAAACTAATCGCGGACATTTTTTGTTGTTCGCAATGGTGCGAATCAAACGTGATGAATCTGTTGGAATTAGTTTCTTTTCTGTAGATGTCTATTTCTAATTTATTATTATTGCGTATGACTAGAGTATCTAGAAACGGAAGGCGATTGTTCACTTCTTCTTCAATGGTAAACTTGATCGTGGTAAATTTTGAGTTCAGTTCTGCTAGAAAATCTTGTATGTTTCCTTTGTTGGTGTCAAACACAGCGAAAATATCATCTACGTACCTAAGCCAAATTCTCGGGAAATATTTGGTTTCTTTTTTCAGGTTTGTTTCAAATTTGCTCATGGAAAGGTTCGCAATAAAAGGCGATAGAGGATTACCCATCGCCGTGCAGATATCTTATTTCTAACACGGTGTAAAAAGAACAATGTTTTTCCTAAATTCATGAAGGTTAACACTTCGAGTAACTGTAAACAACCATCGAAAGTTATTACAGCGGCCAAAAAACATTGGCTTGTAAATGAAATAAGATACCAGTACGCCAAACGTAGTAAATTAGAAATAGAATTATATACATTGCACCTGAAATTAACTAAGAATCTAGACGAAAACAATTTTCAAAAATGGTGTGATTTCCAAACACGTAACGTCGAACGCGTTAACAAGAAATTTAAATTAAAAATGGTAACTGTTAACAAAAATTTAGGCGACTCTGTCCAAAAAGTCTAGTAAGGAGAATGTAAATGTCATGGAGAGAACACCACTCGTGTACAACCAATCTTCTGAGACCTTTAATAAAGACGAAATGAACCTCCTAAATAAAGGATTAAGATATAGTATTCGCGGACCGAAATCGCCCGTTGAGGATTCAATCGCCTCAATAGAAACAAACATTAGAAACTTAGATGTAGCTACAAAAGACTTCGTTAGAAACGCGTGCAAAATTCAGATTTCTAGGAATTTAGAAAATGATAAAAATTGCGGCCAAGATAGGAGGAATTTAGGAATTATTAAAAGTCTGAGAAATAAAAATTGTTTTTATCTTAAAGCAGATAAAGGAAATAAAATAGTCATTCTGGACAAACCGGATTATTATAATCGCGTCAACACTATGTTAGCGTCAGGACCGTACAGAGAATTAAAGAAAACCCCCCTACCGTCAATGATTAGAATCACTAAAGATACTATTAAGGACTGTCCCAACTTAATCAATAATAACCTGAAATTCAAAATAACAAGTTCAAACCCCTACCATTCCAAAAATGTATTGTCTTCCAAAATCCACAAACCAGGCAATTCCATGAGACCTATAGTATCCGGCATTGATTCTCCAACATACAAATTGTCCAAATGGCTAGTGAATGAATATAAGAACTTGCCTCATAAAGTAGATAACCTATGTGTAGAAAAACTCCGTAGATTTTGTAAACAAAATTGAAAATATTGAATTAAAAGATGGGGAAGTCCTTGTATCATTCGACGTTTGTTCACTTTTCCCAAGCGTACCAATTCCAGAAACGATGGAGTATTTGGTTGAATTTTTGAAATTAAATAACGTAGATGATGTGAAAACCGCGGAATATAAAAGGTTAACTAAATTATGCATGTCACAAAATTGTTTTCAAATAGGCGGAAAATGGTTCGAACAGGTGGAAGGCACGGCGATGGGTAATCCTTTATCTCCTCTTATTGCGAACCTTTTCATGAGCAAATTTGAAACAAACCTGAAAAAAGAAACCAAATATTTCCCGAGAATTTGGCTTAGGTACGTAGATGATATTTTCGCTGTGTTTGACACCAACAAAGGAAACATACAAGATTTTCTAGCAGAACTGAACTCAAAATTTACCACGATCAAGTTTACCATTGAAGAAGAAGTGAACAATCGCCTTCCGTTTCTAGATACTCTAGTCATACGCAACATCAATAAATTAGAAATAGACATCTACAGAAAAGAAACTAATTCCAACAGATTCATCACGTTTGATTCGCACCATTGCGAACAACAAAAAATGTCCGCGATTAGTTTTCTGGTCAATAGACTCGTCAGATTTCCGCTAAACAAGACCAGGTATGACAAAGAATTAAAATATATCAAAGATGTAGCGAGGTACAATGGTTTCTCTTCTATGGATGTCGACCGTATTTTAAGGAAGGTCCAATACAAACAACACATCAGAAATTCCACGACTTTGACATCAACAAACACCGGTAACAAGAAATTTATAACTCTTCCTTTCCACCCAACAGTAAAAGGGTTAAGTAAAATTTTCCGACAACTAAACATGAACGTGTCTTTTGTGTCAAAAAACAACTTAAAGAATCTCTTAGGGAATCCCAAAGATAAACCGGAGATGATAAAAAAGTCTGGAATATACCAAATCGCATGCAATGATTGTGAGAAAGTTTATATTGGACAAACAAAAGGAGTATCGAAACGAGGTTCAAAGAACATATTAGACACTATCGTTTCGACAAACCTGAACTATCAAGCGTAGCAGAGCATATGGTAAAATCCGGACATAAGATTGATTTAAAAATCTGACACTACTTAAAAACGTGAACTCGTATAGAGAATTAGACGCGTACGAAACGGTATATATGAAAAAGAACGGAAACTTATTGAACAGAGAACCACCCCAATTGCACACTCGAGTTTGATGGATTTATTACCATAGACCCTGTTAAATGATACGGTTCGCTTTCGGTCCATCCTTCCCCGTAAAAGGCATGAGGCCACCTAGTAGATTGTAAATAGTCATATGGTTAGAAATTTTAGAGCCTGCGTAGAAAATAATTTGCATGTGTGATACAGTTTTTACTTTTAGTCGGTAACACGGTTGACAATGGGAGCCCACGTGCTCCCGAAACGCTGCGTTCCGCATAATTAATTAATTTGTGTGAGTGGAGTTTACTGCTATACCTGTGAATTGTACATCCACACAGTCCTTGCAATCGTCATTTGATTATCCATGATTGTTGGCGAACTATTGTCGCAAAATATTATTAGAAAAAGTACTTCCAAATATAGTAGCCCTACTGTTTTAAAAAGCCTAGTGGTTTGAGAATATGCGTTGATTATGGAGATCTTAATAACATTACTCTTAGAGATAACTTTCCTTGGCCACTGATAGATGACCAAATTGACAAAATGCGTAACAAGAAATATTTCACTAAGCTTGATCTGAAAAATGCATTTCATTACGTTAGAATTGCAGACGAATCAATTAAATATACATCATTTGTTAAGGACTTAACATTGTTTTTTGTATTTTATAATTTTTTTACTACTATGTATTTTATCTTCTTTGCATTATTATTTTCATTTAGAATATTACTTTATTTTCATTTTATATTTATTTATTTTGCACTCTTATATCCAATTTTATTTTAATATGTATGTACATTACGCATTGTATATGTATGCAAGCCAGCCATTCACATTACGCTAGCTAAAACTGCCTAATTTAAAAATCATTCACTGCAACGTCGTCGAATATGTAATGGGAGTTTTCTTAAAATTTAAGGTAAACAAGCATAGGCAATCGTCTCCCGCGCGACGGTCGAGGTATTAGCGATCGTGTACTCTCGGTCACCCTTCGTACCTCGTCGTAACGTGTACAGTAACGTCGTCGTATGATTATTAGAGATTTCTAAGATTTTCTAGTTTTGGCGGGAATCGTCCAGGACGTTGTCTATACATTTATTTCTGGCGGGAGTCATTTGGTAACGTCGTCGAATCGCATGTATAGATTTCTTTAATAAGTACAAATTCTTGATTTTCTATCATCGTACGTCGAGGCTACTGTGTCCATTGTCGTCTATACATATTTTTAGTCTTCGGTTAAGTTTGTGTCGGAAATTATTTTGGTGAGATTGTCGGCACGCATGTATAGACATCTTCTACAAGTACGATCACTCCGCTTCTTGCTGACGGTCGTTGCGGCCGCAGCGCTCGTAGTCTTTTGTACGTTTGTTCGGTCCTTGTCGTATCGGGACTTAGAAATTTTTTCATTTAGTTGTTCGTCGTAGCGGACGAGTTTCACGGACCAGTTTTCTTATGTAATGTCGGCATCATCGCTCCGTTTTACTTGTCTGTGCGCAGTTCGCACATTTGCTGGTTACTGGCTTTTTCCCTTCTTTGGGGCGCAGTAGCAGAGAGCTAAAGATTGCACATAGCGTATTATTTCAAACGAGAACGTCTGGGTAGCTGTGACATTACTTTTGTATTGAGATCGGCTATTATCGCTACTGTCGCCCTCGACCAGGCGTTCAAGCTCTAAGAGATAGGGTGGCTTCCCCTATAAATGTGAAAATAACGAACGTATTTGGTTCAAGTACAAATACATGCCAATAATACAGGGCCAAGTCCCTTAGGCAAATTTAAAACAAGGAAAGTATATTAGGCTCCCGGAAAGGGACATACAAATGAGCATAGCACCGAGGTGTGCTTATAAATTTAAGAAATAAATAGGGTTGGCTCCCCTATAAGAAGGTAGTGGTGCATGCAAACAGCCATTAGTACATGCCTCTAACAAAGCTTCAGCGGAAGCATATAAGAGTTTAACCTTTTAAACAGAATTAAGACATAGCTTTGCAACGTACATGCTGAGGCATTACTTTATGTTGCTACCAATGGAAATACATATACACATGCTAATGTACATTACATGTATAAGAGAGCTCGAATAACTGCAATTATTGCTGTATTCCGAATAAATTAGCCATTTATTTGGGGTGGAGTCTACTGCGATACCTGTGAATTACACAACCACACAGTCCTTGCAATTGTTGAAACCTTCCTTTGGCAATTTGCTGTTTCAAATATATACAGCTAAAGTACTGCCTTTAAATTATGTACTTCTTTTACAATGTTAAACGTGTAAAATGAAACATTACCTGAATCAGTATAGCTCGGAAGATATATGTAGACTTGGTACCCCCTTTTTCTTTAAGTACATATCTGAAACTTTAGTTTCAGGACTAAAATGAATGACACACCTTCCGAAGCTTAACCTAGCACTCTAAATTACTATATCTAGGATAACCACTAAACTGGTAAAAAAATTTAATACTTATGTCTATAATAGGTATTGAACCATAGGATATAGCAAAAGGGAAAATACATTGCCAAATTTAACTTGTTCATAAAGTAATCAACAGACTAGATGACAACAAAGACAAATGAATAATAATGGAATAATATTAATAGGTAGAAAAGGAGTGACGCAGTCGATAATATCGTGTTGCCAACATATCAATTTGTTTATTTGCGCTCTCTATAGAGATTTTACCCTACTATTTCTAATGGAATCGGTTACTTGTATTAAAATAACAGGCCTTGGCACTTGTCGACTACTGCCTGTTAGGCACATTTTACTGATGAGGGCGTACGTACGGAAAGTTAAAAAAAATATACAGAATGAAACTGAACACTCGTCCTTCCTTACTGGTATTGATGCAGAAGTTATACAACGCTTTGCGACAATTTTAAAAACAAAAACACAAGATATTAATACACGGTGCATGTATCATTCAGCGTGCTGTGTTACTTATTGGACAAATGTCTGAAAAAGCCCAAGAAGCAAGATACAAAGACTGTAAAAGATACAAAGAAATACGCATCAGGGAAACCGCGGAAAGGTACTATTTTGGATCTGCTTCACATACTAGTAATAACGTCTGACCCTCTAATAAGTAACTACGGTAAAGCTGTGGATCTAAAAACTGGAATACTGCACCACGATGTAAGAAAGCTATTACAGCGTCTTGCAATAGAAGCAGACGAATATTTGGAACAAGAAAGTTCTTGAGATGCAGGTCTTTCTGATTTGGATAAATAATACATTTCTATTTCATTTCGCATGGCACTATACTTAGACATATGTGAAGAATAATTGCACATTTTGTAATCATTATTGACCCTGAATGTTATGCACGTATAGATACAGGCGTATTATGATGTCTATGACATATTTGTATTATGTATTAATTACTAACATAACTAGGAACCGCTACATCTTCAAGTACAGGGTGGCGCAGGGGAACGGGAAATTTTGAACGTTACAGTTGTCAGCACTGTAGAGCCGGCAGTTGTTCGTAACGCCGCACAATTGCTGTGAACGCATTGCCATTTAGTAATCATGGATCGTTGGACTGGTGTGGAACGTGCAGTAGCTGTGAGAGCGTTTTATAAAAATGGTGATAGTGCGACTGCCGCGCAGAGAATATTTCGACAGCACGGACGTGTCCCATCTGCGCATGCGATTACAACGTGGGTGCGTAATTTTGAAGAAACAGGATCTGTCTTGAAAAAGAAAGCTCTAGGTGGCATTCGAACAATACGTACTCCAGAGAACATTGAGGCTGTTAGAGCTGCAATCGAGAGAAGTCCTCGCCGCTCCGTTCGACAGCATGCATCTATGCTAGGGATTAAGCGATGAAGCTTACAAAGAATACTGCACGAATTACATTTCCATCCCTATAAGTTGCAGATTGTGCAACAATTACATGAACGAGACCCAACGTCACGTATGAAGTTTAGTAGGCAGATATTGGCTAAAATTAACGAGGATGCGAATTCCGTTGGTAACATATGGATATCAGACGAGGCCCATTTCCACCTGAACGGTTTCGTAAGAATTTTTGTTATTGGGCCCAGGACAATCCTTGTGAATTACACCAGCGACCACTACATAGCGACAAGGTTACAATATGGTGTGCTGTATCATGTCTAAGTGTTATCGGTCCTTATTCTTTTGCACGTGAGGATGGTAGTGCAGCTACAGTAACATCCGCTCGATATGTTGAATTGCTTCAAACATTCTTTATACCGAGACTGTACGAGCTTAATCTTAACAAGGAAAACATGTGGTTTCAGCAGGACGGTGCCACGTCACACACTGCTCGACATTCGATGGCAGCAGTTCGTCAATTGTTTGGAAGACGCATTATTTCACGTAATGATGACATTGAATGGCCTGCGAGATCCCCTGATCTCAGTGTGTGCGACTTCTTCCTGTGGGGGTATCTTAAAGGCAAGTTGTACCGTACACGACCTGCAACAATCCATGAACTGAAGGAGAACATTCAGCAAGAAATCACTGCCATTCCCCAAGATTTGCTACACCGCGCATTCCAGAGTGTTCATAACAGGCTGTTAGAGTGTGAACGCCGAATGGGAGGACATCTTTCCGATGTCATCTTTAAAAAGTAAAGAGACACTTTTGGACATTTTGATTGTAAAAACATAAATGGCATGCTGCATACATGCACTTTCGTTAATAAATTACTAGTTTTATGAATTTATTCCCGTTCCCCTGCGCCACCCTGTATAAAAGATACACATGTTAGATACTAAGTTTGTATTATAAGCTACAGCTTATGTGAACCACTTACATCGTCGTAAATTAATATTCTTATTCTGTGTAAACACATATATGTTTATTCTAACGCTAATGTAGCTTTAAAATAAATATAATAGAACATAAAAATATTATTTACATAGATATAACGATATAAATAGTGAAGGTATATCACGAAGCAGTTTATTCCAGCGAGATTCGCAAAATGAACCACAGTGCGACGATTGCATATTTTTTGAGAAAAACGGATCCGTAGAATCGATTGCTCGTAGCCTCAATGGATCTTCTTCACTTTTTAAGTACAGAATGAGTGTTCGTTTTAGTTAAAGATTGCTGTTACATACACTTTACTTCCCCTCAGAATAGTTTTGCTTCTAAAATTATAAATCGAGAAATATCCAAATAAGTTGTATGCATAATTTGACAGCTTCTTCCTGGTTTACATAAGCGTTTCTTGCATTTTTTCGTGATAGAAACGAATCTGTAGAATCGATTACCGTAGACATCAATCAATCACCTTCAATTTCTTAATTTTATGCTGATATTAATAATAATTTGGCATTACTTTCATATCTGCGTGTATGTAATAACTTATTGCATCTAAGTCCAATCCTGGAATACAGCCTTGAATGCCGATCCGTTTTGAATTTATAGAGTAGTTTTAATGTGTTTATGGCCGTTGTGTAATGTTTTTAAATAAGTGTTGGAGTTTTCGTTAAAGTACGCTATTGTTTAAACTTTATAAGAAACGGTTCTTTAGTTTTGTAAAAAAAAAACGAAATTGTTTCCTATACATTTACCATCACCCTAAGGAACGAGTAACACAACCCGAAAACGCGTCGCAACTAAAATAAAATTATATGTAATAATCAGAAAATTATTTATCTGCAGAAGAAGAAAATTACTAAATTTACCATCTTTAAAAAATTATATATAATCTTTAAAACAACAATGCATCATATATATAAACGAATTTTGTGACAACTGATTGATACTGTACGTGGTACAGTGTCTCAAGAAATTAACGCAAACATCGATAATTGCGTATCAGAATAATTATAGCGCTTCTACATTAAAAATAAAGGAGTCAACATCGATTTGACATTTCGAAAACAAGTATCAGTTTAATATTATGGTTCATGCAGCCGCGTTATCTATTATATGTTGGAAAAAAATGTAGAGATCAGTATGTATTTGACCTGAATGATGATAATTTAATCAAACTTCAATACAAAGTATTTTTGTAAAGTGATAGTATTAGTAGCTGGAAATGGAAACTGGATACATGTATATATATACATATGAATGAATCTACAAATTTAAATACATTTGTCAGAAAGATGAGGGGATTGCCATTACTTGGTTTAATTATTTTTATAGCCGCTTCTAACGGTTACCCTGTAAGTAATGTGTATTGTGTTAAATAGGATAGTACATCCTATTATATCGTGAATATTATCCTTCTTATTTTTCAGTCTTCAAGCGAGAGATCAGCAAAATCCCCTGAAAATCTTTCATTTTTGGGCATATTAAAGGTACGTCCAGTGTGTTTCAAGTTCCATCAAATGGACAAATGCAAGATTTTGTCACTTAAGAAACAAATGTTACCATTTAGTTGTGCTTTTAAGATAAGGCAATTAAAAACGGTCTAGTTGGATAAGCATAGCAATGTGGCTACTGAAAACTACCGATAGCTTCATTCTGGTACAAGTAGAGCTGAATTAATCATTGCTCTGTGAGCGAGACCATCTCTTAATCGCCGATAGTAGATATCAGAGGATGCATTCTATAGCATCGAACACAGTTGCATGGTAATTGTAATTATTAAAGTTTTATTATACAGTCCATGCAACACAGTAAATAAAGAAAGTAACTAGATGCAAGCAAAATAATTTAGGAAACACTTACGCTTTTTTAATATAAACTCTAATAGATGGCTATCTAATTAGGAATTAAAAATATTTTAAATTTAATGGCCCGTTAAAATTAATAGGTTTCATAATAAGAAAGCTTATATGTGTTAAGTAATGCCGTAATTAAGGAAATGACAGTTACATTGGCTACGCTGGAATAACTCCTATTTTTCAGGCGCGAAAAATTACGTATTCCCCCTTTCTTTCTGTCGTTCAAAACAATCTTCCATCAATTTTTCAGCTAATTTTTTGAATACTTCGACTGTAGTTTACGTTGATAAAATATTTCGTGATATAACGAACTCTCCTCAAATTTTATCAGACGGGAACAACTGTTATTATTGGAAGAAATTTATTAACTGAAAACCATGATTGAATGTAAAACAAATAAAATAAGTCAAATAACGATTGCAAGGACTGTGTGGCTGTACAATTCACAGATATAGCAGTAAACTCCACTCACACAAATTTATTAATTAGGTGGAACGCAGCGTTTCGAGAGCACGTGGGCTCCCATTGTCAACCGTGTTACCGACTGAAAGTAAAATAATTTGCATGTGTGATACAGTTTTTACTTTCAGTCGGTAACACGGTTGACAATGGGAGCCCACGTGCTCTCGAAACGCTGCGTTCCGCATAATTAATTAATTTGTGTGAGTGGAGTTTACTGCTATACCTGTGAATTGAGAAATAAAATAACATTAACCAAAAGTATCGGAGACTACATTTATTAAAGGAATTTCATTGTTTTGTTAAAATGATAATTTGGGGTTACTGATGAAATGAAGGTGCATCAAAAGTATAAGATGTAATTTATTTAAACTTTATTAACATGTGAAATAATAATTTACCCATTTATAAATAATTTCAAATAGTGCGTTAGACCACTCTGCATCTCTACTACTTCAAGCATTCTTTTTGGCAAAGTGTCAAACTTTTGTATAAGTTTCTGCTCTATGCATAATTCCTTAATGGAATTGAATTGTCCTCCGCCGCTGTATGCATGATTTGCTAAGATACTCTAGGCATTTTCGATTATATTCAGGTCAGGAGAACGGGCCGCCACTCAAGAACTATTTCCTTTCGTCGAAAATCTTTTACAATTTGAATAGGGTGGATAGCAGCGTTATCATGCTGGAACACAAAGTCCTGGAATGCAGTCTGTTCAACATGTCGTGATATTTGATCGTAGAATATAATTAGCGCAATTCAGTTTGCCATTACAGAAGTTGATGTCAGTTTTTCCGCTATATACTATATCTGTCCATATCGTTACACTACCACCATTCATCTTCCTACGACTCAAAATTACTTCATTCTTTCTTAAATTATGGTAATAACGCATGGGCTGAAAAGTCCCGGACCTAACAAAGAAAACACGTTTTTTTTTATTCAAAAATAGTTTTATTCATCAACGTAATCTCCATCTAACATTTCAATACCACTTTTGTAGAACGATTTATCTTTTACCTCAAAATAGGCCTCAGTTTCAGCGATAACCCTTCATTCGTGCGAAATTTCTTACCGGCGAGCATTTTTTGAGGTCTGCGAACAGCCAGTAGTCGCTGGGAGCCAAATCTGGTGAATACGGTGGATGTGGGAGCAATTCGAAATTCAATTCATGTAGTTTTGCCATTGTTTTGATTGATTTGTGACACGGTGCGTTGTCTTGATGAAACAATTTTTTTTGCTTTGCCATATGCGGTGGTTTCTTTGCAATTTCGGCCTTCAAACGCTCCAATAACGCTATATAATATTCACTGTTGATGGTATTTCCTTTCTCAAGATAGTCGATGAATATTACACCACGCACATCCCAAGGCCATCCGAGGTCATAACCTTTCCAGCCGATTGTTGTGCTTTCGGGCGCTTTGGACGAGGTTCACCAGTTGCTGTCCACTCAGATGACGATCGTTTAGATTCCAGAATGAAGTGATGGATCCATGTTTCATCCATTGTCACATATCGACGCAAAAATTCCGGTTTGTTACGTTTAAACATGGCCAAACACTTCTCAGAATCATCAACACGTTCTTGTTTTTGGTCAACAGTGAGCAAACGCGGCACCCACTTTGAACAGAGCTTTCTCATAGTCAAATGCTCATGCAATATAAAGCCAATACGTTCTTTTGATATCTTTACAATGTCAGCCAACTCACGCAACTTCACTTTTCGATCATTCAAAACGATTTTGTTGATTTTTTATGTTTTCTGGCGTTACCGCCTCATTTGGACGTCCACTGCGTTCTGCATCATCGGTGTCTCTACGACCACGTTTGAAATCAGCAAACCAACGTTTTATTGTTGATTCTGATGGAGCGGAGTCCCCATAACACTTTTCAAGCCATTGCTTCGCTTGAACGGTATTTTCTCCCATCAAGAAGCAGTGTACAATTAAAACACGAAATTGTTTTTGATCCATTATATTGAAAATAACAAAAGTAGCGTGACTCTTAACACAATAATTCACAAACTAATGAATAGAATATCATGAAATTTTAACAGTTGTCTTTTGAAGGTTAGTACTAACTGAGAGAAAGGTGACTGCAATAAAACTAGCGTCATCTATGTGTTAGGCCCGATACTTTTCAGCCCATGTGTTAAAGCTGATAGCCATCAGGACCATCTAGATTAAACTTTTTCTTATCAGTAAAATTTATTTTTCTCTAACGTTTATGCCAATGTAAACGCGCGATTATATAGTCCAGGCACTCTAAGTTCACATGCACGTCATCAATAAATCGTGACGTCAGGTTTTACGCCGTTGCCGGATACACACATAAACTCGTTATCAAACCTAACCTAACATACTCATGTAACCTAGCTTCTATTACTTTATTTATTATGGTATGTCAAATAGAGAATTTTAATAATTGGCACTACAGAATTTAGTAAGAAGCATCTAACAATACGTAAAAGTGTTCAAACTACGAAAAGTAAATATATCTTGTCTGAATGAAAAAGATGTTTTATTAGTAGTATCTAAATTATTTACGAATTAAATAAAAAAAAATAGGTAATGAATCAGAATTACTTTATTAAAATATTTGCTTTGGAGCTGTAAAATGAAATTACATAAAATACGAAAACGAACACGTTAAAATAAGGTTAATGTATTATTTATTTACAAATTAGTTAATCAGATTTTCTTCAATATCACGCTCTGAGCTTGAATCATCATAATTTAAATTAATAATTAGGGGAAAAATTTCGTGACAATCTAATCCAACTTCTGTTTTCCACCATCGTGTGATTTCTGCTTCTGTATGGTGGATGCTGTTCGACCAAGTTATTTGCGTAATTGTTGCTAATGCCTCGTCTCACATCTTTATGCAATACCATTCCTACGATTGAAATATGTTTTTGCAATTCCCCATATGTTGAATATACAGTGGTACGGAGGTAATCTTAGCACTGTGTGACCATGTGCATGTCCTAGTTCATCTATCACGTGTTCCTTCGGTGGTTTATGTCTAAAACATATACACTATTACTTACTCAACTTATTTAAACGAATACTCACAATGCAACTAGATGTATTAACTGATGTTTTAACATGCTAGGATCATATGTAATGTTGTCATTTGCCAGCCATTCTTGAATATTGCCTTTTCTCCAACTAGCATCTGGTGCCTTGTTTTTTAATTCAGAGTGATAACTAGCGTTATCCATAATGGTCATAGAACTAGGTTTTATATTGGTAACAACTCCATCGTAAACCATTTTCTAAAATGTTCTTTGTCCATTTTTCCGTGGTAATCATGCCCTCTTGTTTTTGAATAAAATATAAGTGAAGCACCTGGTACAAAACCATCACTATTGCCTGCATGTAAAACTATATACCTATGAACAAGCTTGGTGAGAAATAGAAATTATATTTGTAATAAAACAAACCTCTTGCCTGTCTTTAACTTTTTCACACATTGCCGATTACTGTCCTGCCAAGAATAATTGTTGCTGCCATTTTCAAATATCCATGTTTCATCTAAGTCACAACAGGATCCTGTGGGCTATTGATTTCCATGTTTTTACGTATCGTTGTAAAAACTCAACATGATGTAGTGCAATATGATGTTGTTCCATTAGTCCTCGTCGAGGATCATCTTTTTTCCACGTAAACCCAATGTTTTTTAAAACTTTTCCTAATGGAGGAACGCCTCCACTAAACAAATCTCTTTCTTTCAATTTACATAAAAGAGATGAACGTGTAATATGTTCCCCTACAACAAATCGGCCTTAGCACAGCTGATTACGTATAATGCATTTTAACATACGATTATGGTACATTTGGTAAATTTACATTACGGATAGCAGCTTCACTTGCTTCATCAATATCCACAATTGGTTTTAATTTGTTTCTGTTCTTGCTGTAGAAAGGTAATGCTTGCAGCAACTTTGTCGAGCTTGATATCTTGCTCACAGTCCAAATACTCACAATTGCAGCAGCAGCGACGCGCTAAACTACAACGAAGTATATAATCAGCGAACTGATTATTTCTTTCGCCTGTTAACACAATGCACGTGGCATTTTCGTAAATATACGTCGACTAGTTCTAAAAAGAACTTTTGGATATGCAAAGCAATGAAATAATTCGACCAAAACTAAACAAACTAACGTAAACGAAGAAAGAAGGAAAGCGTTTGATGTTTACCAAAGACAACCGACAACATTGTATGTCATCAAATATAGCCAATAACAGCAACGTAAAGTACTGCGATATGGAAAATACAATAATTAAGTAAATAACTATTTCTTTTACATTTTTTGCTTTTGATACACAATATCACGACGAAGCATAATTTTGTATGTATTTACTTCAACACAACAAAACTTCAGCGCATTCGACTGATAGAATTTTAGGCTAACAGAGCATTAATTCCTTAATGGCCGTTTTAGCGCAATTAAAATTAAACTAAAATAAAGTACGAAATTTAACAAAATTTTGTGACATTACAAAAGATTAATACCTAATGTAATGCTGCTGGTTGAATACCAATGTCATGAAATGAAGATAAAGAAGAGAATGAGTTTGAAATGAAAGATGCAAGTGCAAAAGCTATAATAATTCAGTGATCAAAAGCTTTTTTACGATCTATAAAACATATATGTATTTCCTTTCCTTACCCTATTAGTGTTTCTCCTAATTGTCTGATTACAAATATTAAGTCCTGGGTGCTTCTTCCTTTTTTAAATCCATGTTGAGTATCTTCTAGTGTTGTTTCCAGTTTCTCTCGGAGTCTTTTTTCTAGTATTCTTGTCAATACTTTTTCTGGGATGCTAGTTAATATTATTCCTCTATAGTTTGAGCATTCCTTAGAGTCTCCCTTTTTGTATATGGGCATAATTATTCCCATATTCCTTTCCTTAGGTATTTCTTTTTTTATTACAATGTTGTTCAAGAGGTCAAGTAGTTCTTCGTTACCTTCGTCTCCCATATATTTTATCCTTTCAGCTGCGATTCCATCCTCCCCAGCCGCCTTTCCTAGTTTTAGTTTGCTAACTGCTTCTCTGACTTCTTCGTCGCTTATTGGTGTGATACGTTCATCGTCGTTTTTTGTTTTATGCTCTTTTTCTCTTATGTATCCGTCTTGTTTTATTTTTGTGAGTTCTTCAAAGTACTGTTTCCATCTTTCCATTATCTCTTTTTCCTCAGTTAGTATATTTCCTTTGTCATCCTTTATATTTTTCAATATCGGCGCCTTCTTCTGTCTCAATTGTTTTATTCCGTAGAATAATTTTTGGTTTTCTCTATAGTTATCTCTCAGTTTTATTCCGAACTCTCTCCAAGAATTTTCTTTGGCCTTCTTGATACTCTCTTTAGCTTCTTTTCTTGCCATTTTGTACATATTGTAATCCTCCTCTTTCCTGGTATGCATATATCTTCCATTTATCCATTTATTTTTCATATCTTTCACTTTGAGTTGTATTTCTGCTGTCCACCATTTGCTTCTTTTTGTGTACGTATTTGCCATTTTTGTTATTCCACAGCTTTCTCGTGCCGCCTTCAGTATGATGTTTTTGAATCTTATCCATTTGTCTTCTATCCCTATTTCGTTTTTTGTCTCTTGTTCAAATAGTTGATTTCACTTGTATTGGTACTTCTCTCGAATTTCTTCCTCTTTCAATTTGTAGCTTTTTATTTTTTCCTTCGTTACTTTTTTCCTTTTGTCTTCTTTCGTCCTTTTTGAATTTTTGCTAATCTTCATCTGTAGCAGATAGTGGTCGCTACCTATTTCCGCATTTTTTCGGACTTTGACATCTATTACCTTCCTCCAGTTTTCAGCATTTATTAAAAAATAATCAATGATTGATTTTTGTTTCCTGCTAGGCACTTCTCTTGTGTATTTGTGAATGTCTTTATGTCTGACTTTTGTATTTGTTATAATCATGTCGTTTTCGATGCACATATCTATTATTCTTCTCCCGCTGTCATTTATGGTCTCTTCACCTTCCCTTCCCATATGTCTCTCCACTCCATCATTGTCTCTTCCGACTCGTCCATTCATGTCTTCCATTACTATAAGATTGATGTGCTGAATTAATAGATATAATTAACCATATTATTATTTTTTTATGATTATCGCAGGTAGCAAAAGCATGTAGCAATTCATTAAGTGAAGTTCAATAATATTTCTCGCCAACTGTGTCAGTCTAATATTACGTAGCATGTATACCTCGATCGTGGGGATTTGTTTATCATTGTGTTACGAAGTTTTGTGTGGTGTATACAATTACGTCGGAATTTCAAAACAACCAATGCCACCGTTCTATTGTTCGCAACCATAATTACTAATACTTTCTCCAAGAAAGCGATTACATATTAAATTACTTTCAGCGTAAATTAATTGTCAAACTCCTACAATATCTATAACATAGTAAAACATCCCAAAAGGATAAAAAAATATTTGTTAGGTTAATCACTTATAATTTCTTAGTTGCTCTTTTATTCCACTTGTTGCTTGGTACGCTTTTTGTTACATTTTAGTTATGAATTGTTATTTTTTGATTAACAGGATCTCTTCATTGCTTTTGCGACAGCAATGCAGGCTTTAGAGGAAAAATGTTATCGTGCCTAGAAACTGCCGGACTAAGTAAAGAAGAAATGCTAAATATGACCACAATGACCACAGAACAACGAAATGCTGAACCAAGACTCCAAAACTTTATAAGCTGTGTGGAAGCGAAGCTCAAATAAATACGTCTGTCTACAGCATCTTATATACGTTATGAAAAAGAGACCGTTTATGTTCGTAAATATGTTTGCAGAAATTTTGTTTGCTTTTTAATTCGCAGAAGAAATTTTATTACACTGACAATATTGTAACAGTTTAGTATAAAAAAAATAATGGGATAAATAATATAAAAATAAAAGCTTGATGACGTATCGATAAAAATTATTGCAATTGCTTTATTGAAAGAAATACTGTTGTCTTCTTAAAAGTTCTCATAGAAATCGAGAATAGAAATTGGGCACAATTATTAGATACACTGGTTGTGATTCAATTGTTTTTTGTAATCAGTTATATTACATCGTTTATACGAGGTGTGTCTCAGAATTAATGAGAAGCATTAGTTTCAAAGTGTTTAAATGAATGGGCGTTTGTTTTATCTAAAGACATCTCGTATATACATTTCAGATTTTCTAGGACACCCGCGGATAGCTTTGCTACTGAAATTATAGTCCGAGCAATGCGCAAAATCAAAATTTAAAACGCTAACGTTATATTTAGGACCATTTGACAGCATTTCTATGGTTTATGTAAGCGTTTATTGCATTTTTCTTGGTAAAAATGGATCCGTAGACTTCAATCGATTTATCTCCTTCACTTTTTTTAATTAATTTCATGCTCGAATATTTTATAATAATAGGAATTTGTTCGTTATTTTTACATCTGTGTATATGTAATAACACATGGGCTGAAAAGTACCGGGTCTAACAAAGAAAACACGTTTTTTTTTTGTTCAAAATTAAGTTTATTCATCAACGTAATCTCCATCAAGAGCAACGCAATCATTCCAGCGCCGCTCTAACAATTCAATACCACTTTTGTAGAACGATTTATCTTTTGCCTCAAAATAGGCCTTAATTTCAGCGATAACCTCTTCATTCGTGCGAAATTTCTTACCGGCGAGCATTCTTTTGAGGTCTGCGAACAGCCAGTAGTCGCTGGGAGCCAAATCTGGCGAATACGGTGGATGTGGGAGCAATTCGAAGTTCAATTCATGTAGTTTTGCCATTGTTTTGATTGACTTGTGACACGGTGCGTTGTCTTGATGAAACGAAATTTTTTTCTTTGCCATATGCCGTCGTTTCTTTGCAATTTCGGCCTTCAAACGCTCCAATAACGCTATATAATATTCACTGTTGATGGTATTTCCTTTCTCAAGATAGTCGATGAATATTACACCACGCATATCCCAAAATACCAAGGCCATAACCTTTCCAGCCGATTGTGCTTTCGGGCGCTTTGGACGTGGTTCACCAGTTGCTGTCCACTCAGATGACGATCGTTTTGATTCCGGAGTGAAGTGATGGATCCATGTTTCATCCATTGTCACATATCGACGCAAAAATTCCGATTTGTTACGTTTACACATGGCCAAACACTGCTCAGAACCATCAACACGTTCTTGTTTTTGGTCAACAGTGGGCAAACACGGCACCCACTTTGAACAGAGCTTTCTCATAGTCAAATGCTCATGCAATATAAAGCTAATACGTTCTTTTGATATCGTTACGATGTCAGCTAACTCACGTAACTTCACTTTTCGATCATTCAAAACGATTTTGTGGATTTTTTTGATGTTTTCTGGTGTTACTGCCTCATTTGGACGCCCACTGCGTTCTGCATCATCGGTGTCTCTACGACCACGTTTGAAGTCAGCAAACCAACGTTTTATTGTTGTTTCTGATGGAGCGGAGTCCCCATAACACTTTTCAAGCCATTGCTCCGCTTAAACGGTATTTTTTCCCATCAAGAAGCAGTGTAAAATTAAAACACGAAATTGTTTTTGATCCATTGCTTTGAAAATAACAAAAGTAGCGTGACTCTTAGGACAATAACTCACAAACTAATGAATAGAATATCATGAAATTTTAACAGTTGTCTTTTGAAGGTTAGTACTAACTGAGAGAAAGGTGACTACAATAAAACTAGCGTCATCTATGTGTTAGGCCCGGGACTTTTCAGCCCATGTGTTAACTTATTACGTTTAATTAGATGGCTCTGGTATGTACACCGGAATGCCAATCCCTATTAAGTAGTTTACAGAGAAGTTTTAATACAATTTTAACGTGGCTGTCTATGGTCTAGTTTTGTAAAAAAAACTAAATTGTTTATATATATTTGTAGAACGATGTTTCAAAGTTTAACATTATTGTTGCCTTGAAGAACGGGTAATACGAGGGTCACGCTATATATTTTAAGACACCAGAGAAGTTAGAGCTGACAACAATGCATTTCCAAATACCACCATCATTAAATAGTAAGTTGAAACTGTCAGTTGAGTCGCTGCTGTCATAAAGCAGACGCGGTACATACAATTTGTCAAGAGAATATGTGCGCCCAATGATCTACTACGATTTTAAGGTCGGCTTAAACTAACACAATGGCCAAAAGGCAAAGGACTATCAAGAAAGTTATGTATGCAGTTTTCTTTTCGTAGTACGTAGTAAAAGCAATCAGCTGGAAAATCAAGGTACAGTCACAGTTAACTGGTACATCACAAAAGGTTTGTCTGTCGTTCTTGAATCAGTCAACATTCGCGGGATAATGTTGCATCACGACATCGGATCGTCACACAGTGCTCAGCAGATAGTTGAATTTTTACGTGAAGATAATGTCAAATTTATTGAACATCCATCCTATCCGCCTGATTTGGGCCTGTGTGATTTGTGGTTGTCCTTTTACCTGAGAAAACATTTACGTAGTCGACGTTTCACGATAAAGAATGAGATAGATGAAACAATTCATCAATTTTTGGGAGCATTTCAAAAGATGACTGGCTTCAAGCTTTTACGTTGTGGAAGCTTCGGTTATGAAAGTTCATTGATGCAAGGGATGATCATTTTGCATATAAATAAAATCATTTTCGTAAAAACAGTTGTAGTTTTCTTGTATCTCAAAATATATAGCGTGACCCTCGTACAACCACAAAACGTGTCGCAAGTAAAACAAAATTATATGAAATAATCACAATAGATCGTTTACTTTCAAAAGAAAAAATACTAAATATATTATTTTTAAAAATCATGCATAATCTTTAAAATAATAAGACATTGTATATACAAACGAATTTTGTGATAATTCATTGATACTATACATGGTACCATGTCTAAGAAAATAACGTAAACAAACATCGGTAATTGCGTATCAGAATAATTTTAGCACTTTTACATTAAAAATAAAGGGGTCAACTTGAATTTGAAATTTCGAAAACCAGTTTCAATTTAATATTATGATTCCTACAGCTACGTAAGTTATATGTTCGAAAAAATGGAAAGAGATTAGTATGTGCTTGACCTAATTGAAGATAATTTAATCAAATTTCAACGAAAAGTATTTTTGTATAACGATAGTATTAACGTGTGAGAACAGAAACTGGATATATCCGTGGTAGTAAGCACGAATCCACAAACTTAAATACATTTGTCAGAAGGATGAAGGGATTGATTTTACTTGGTCTGATTACCTTTATGGCCGCTTCTAACGCTTATCCGGTAAATAATATGTATTTAAATAGGGTGTACTATATTGTAAATATCCTTTCTTATTTTTCAGTTTTCTAGTGGGACGTCAGCAAAATTACGTGAGAAACGTTTAGTTGATAACGTCTTAAAGGTACGTCCAGTGTGTTTTAGTTCCATCAAGTTTGTATACTTCTTTATCTTAACAAATACATACAATAAGTATCATAAGTAGAGTTACGAGGGCAATCCCAAAAAAAACGGTCTCCTATATTTTTAGATATACAAAGAGCCGTTTATTTTCTATAATTGCTACATCACTTTAAGGAGTGAAGAATGCTTTATTTTTCAACATAATCGCCATTTCGGTCGATGCATTTTTGTAGACGCTGTGGTAATTTTACAATGCCCATGTCATACCAGCTTGCCGCCATTCCCATTCAGGAAGCGTTGAACCTCATCTTTCACCTTATCATCGGAGCAGAACCGCCGTCCAGACAAGTTTGGGTGCCAAGTCCGGACTGTAGGATGGGTGTGTGATGACGTTCCAACCAAAATTTTGCAGGAGATCGACGGTTTGACGGGCAACGTGAGGACGGGCGTTGTCGTGGAGAATGCTTACACCCTTGCTCAACATCCCTCTTCTCCGGTTCTGAATTGCCCTTTCGAGTTTCTTCAGTGTTTCACAGTACCTGTCAGCGTTGTCCCCTTCCTGTCCCAAAACACAGTTGCCATGACTTTACCGGCAGTTTGTGTTTGCATGAATTTTCGTGGCTTGGGCGAAGAGGGATGCCGCCACTCACGTGACTCTTGGTTTGTCTCAGGTGTAAATTGGAATGCCCAGGTTTCGTCACCTGTGACAATCGAGTCCAACAAGTTGTCCTTTTCGTCTCCATAGTGGCGAAGAAATTTGCGGGAAGATTCAACCCGTTGCCGTTTATGGTCTTCTGTCAGCATACGCGGCACCCATCTTACACACACCTTCCGATATTGCAACTTTTCCGTTAAAATCCTGTGGATGGTGCTTCTGGAAACCTCAAGAACCAAAATGCAGAGAGCATCTAGAGTGATACTCTGATCTTTACGCATGAGTTCCTCAACTTTCGCGATTGTCTCGTCGGCAATTGACGGTGTCCCGTTTCTTTCTTCGTCATGGATTTCAGTACGACCGACAGTAAACTCTCTACACCACCTGCAAACGTTTTTGACATCCGTGCACTACTGCCCATACACTTCCGTCAATAGGCGGTGAATTTCAACCGGTTTAACTCCTTTTGCGTTCAAAAATCGAATAACTGCGCGCACTTCCCACTTGGCGGTAACGTTTATCGGGAGCTCCATTTCGAATGGCTACCAAGCCAAGACTGAGCATCCGAGCGAAGCGCCTGCGTGCTTATGTGGTAGCGGAGAAGGCACTGCTCACAACAGTGTTGCCAACAACCGTATTAAAACTTTCTCTACGTCCCCAAAAAATAGGAGACCTTTTTTTTGGGATTCCCCTCGTAGATATAGCTCTGTCATTTTCGGAAGACACCAACCTGCGCGAATGAATATTAGGTTTGTTCTTCTAATATCGTTGTTCGTATGTGGAAGAAACTGTTCTATTTATTTCTTCTAACATTTCACAAATATTACTATCTATGTACTATACTACTTTCTTAAAAACCTGTCTCCCTTCTCTACTAGAACACGCAAAAACTCGCGTATTTACGCCTTTTAAATTTTAGCGGTTTTTCTAATTCAACATGTTCAAGTAACAAGTTTCGTGATGGTTTGCGTACAGTTTCTGCATTATCGGTGAACATTGCGCATGCTTAGTTTCATTTGAGTTACAAACGATTTAATCATGTTTGATCACAAAATCTATATTTGTATGCTTGAACACTGAGCACTGAGTCATGAAAGTTATACTGGTTATCTAGCATAACCCAAACCTTTGAATAAAAACACTATAGGCAAACTTATCAATGACTACTATTAAGAAGCGGACTATATTAATAAATATTTCTGTTTATGTACATATATGCACTACGCTCCATTTCTAGTGAAATTATTTTACCTGTATTGTTGCTTTTTATTATTTAGTTTGTTTATCAATTAACATTATATATTGTATTTGTGCCAAATATTTAGTTTGAATTTTATAAATAGAATACAATTCAAATAGTTTTACTCTTTTATTAACAAATGTTATGTATGCACACTAGTTATGGGGGTTGATTACGTATACTTTAATCTTCTCTTTATTGATATTCTAATACAACCTTTCGTAAAATACTCCGGAAACCAATGAAATCTTAAAACGCTATCTACTGTTTTATTCTAGCTCTGTATGCAATATTTAAAAGACAGCCCTCGTGTACACAGGTGTCTTACAATCCAAAACGTTCACTTATTATTAGTTGAGTGTGGTGTCTTGCATTATTAAATTTGACATAATTTTGGGACATTATTGCAAAAGATTGATATTTATTTGACTGCAAATATCATTTTCAATCGCAATTATTGATATTTATGATGTTGATCTGAAAAAGATCTTTTCCACTTACAGCTGGTTGCGTTAATAAAATTCTGAATGCTATCCATATACCTTGATGAATATAATTTAATCAAAACACATCTTTAAGGTAATTTGATTAAATAATTTTCCGGATATTACATCTATCTTTTTTGTTTTAAATAAATTTCTAAATTATCACATTTCTCTGTGTTTAATTATTTGGATCAAATAAATTTTGGAGCGATTTCGATGATTATCCTGTAGAAACTATGTAATATAAAAAAGCTTTCGACATACCGTTAAAAACTTACTCGAAATGTAATTAGATCGCAACTCTATCATTTGAAACATTTTACGATATTTTGCAACACTTTAACGTTACAGACACTTATCTGTGAAACTGTATAAGGAATGTTGAAGGAAATTGCTTGGAGTTGAAGGGAGGTATCTAAAGACGCAGTAGTAATATTCTGTGTGTCAAAAGAAAACTGAACATCCTGTGTAGTCAAGTGTGGATTTTATTTGTTTTTTTTTTCTAAATGTCTTAGAGAAAGTGCAATCTTTCATCTACGCGCTAGATAGACAGGTTATGTACTAAAAAAAAATGCATTTAAGGAAATGCAAAACATAAACATTTTTCATTCACTGGTTTAATTCTTTTCAACTATCGCCGCCTCGAACCGGAAATAATAACGATGAATATATATGTATATGGTGAAATCTCTCTTGAACGGCCACCAACCGGACCAACTGACGATGTCTGTTCAGGAGGGGCGTTTTAACGAAAAATAAATATATTAAAGAAACTGGGACATTTAAATCGTATATCTATATAAATGTTTTTAAAATAAATAAGAAACTTTAAACTTAAGAAAAAAAAGTTTATTTCCTTTAGATATATACAACAGACAAAGTATAATATATGTATATAGATGTAGTATGTAATACAAAACAATGAAATTAATAGTCACTTTAAGAACGCATAAATTCATATACTTTTGTTTGTCTTCTCTTTTTCTTTAAAATGGCGTCTTGTAATTTAGAAAGAAGCTTCAAAGACTCTGTATCTCCGGGATTTTCGACAAAACTTTTGAGCTGCTTAGTCAGGGTAATAGCTTTACCATAACTTGGGATTTGGGATAGCTTCTGTTGGCACTGGAACCTCATCGACATCAGAATCTTCCGAAGTTCTTGTATTTCAACTGGATTTGCAATTTCTTGTTCTGAATCTGGATCTTCAACATACAAATTTTCATCTACGTTCAAAAAATCATTAAGGTTTTCATTACCCGTCAATTTCAATAAATTCTTATTTTTGAGGATATCTGAAAGTACACTAAGAGGCAAATCATCTTCTAGGTCAGATGTATCAGTCTCAGTTAACTGATCTTCACTTTGCATGTTTACATGACTAAATCCTGCTTTGCGGAAGCAATTTTGAACTGTCTCTTTGGTTACTTGGTCCCAAGCGGTTTTTGCCAAATAAACTGCATCCAGTGGTGTAATTTTCTTTATTAACTCAAAAACTGCTGGCACAGCAGTTTCAATATTTACTAGCAGATGTTAGAGTATTAGACTTCGGTAATAAGTTTTAAAATTCTCTATAATCCCCTGGTCAAGTGGTTGACAAGCTGATGTACAATTAGGGAGTAAAAATAATATTTTTATATTATTTAAGCAAACGTCTTTCGGATAAGATCCAGCATTGTCTAAAAATAACAAAATGTTTTGTCGGGTAGAGCCTGTCTCATCAGTATTATAGATATCTCTCAGTGAATATCCCTCAATCAATGAAGAACATTTTTTTAAAAACGACGAAACATCTTCAGCATTAGCCCTAAATCACTTTAAAACTTATATTGTGGCGGATAAATTTATTGTGCCAACCAGAAGAAGCACTGAATGTAGAATGTCCGAAAGAAGCGGCTATTTCTCTTGCTTTACATCGTATTAGCGGACCTAAAAAAAAATAAGATTTTTGCGTTTTTGTCACGACAAACCTATTGGTAATCTCACTTTTTTTATCTATTTTAGAATTTAATGTGAAGAGCAAACCAACGCATTAATACAAGAAAACCTTATATAAAAAAATCATATGCATACCTGTTAAAGGAGTCCCCTTATGCCGAGCTGCTATAAACCAGTCATAACACAATTTTTCAATTTTAGTACCATCACCCGTCAAAAAGCTTCTTTTTTTCATTCAAATGTTCGACATCCATTTGTTTAGAAGGATTTCTTTATGTTTAATTATATCTGTAGCTATGTTTTTCCAATATCAAGACGCTTGGATAAGTTCCTTACACTTAATTTCTCTTTATTGTAAACTTCAACAATCTCAATTTTTTGTTTAAGCCTGAGAATTTTTCTAATTGGAGCCATTTCTACAATGAATGTGTCGCCCACTGTGTCTTTTCCGCATAAACATCAGACTAATATTGAAAGCAGATTCAATCTAAAGCGTACACCCAAAGAATAAGAACGATACATCCCCGACCAACCTGGGGAAGTCCCTAACTCACGCCAGGCAGAAATGCACGATATAACACATGGGCTGAAAAGTCCCGGGCCTAACAAAGAAAACACGGTTTTTTTCGTTCAAAATTAGCTTTATTCATCAACGTAATCTCCATCAAGAGCAACGCAATCATTCCAGCGCTGCTCTAACATTTCAATACCACTTTTGTAGAACGATTTATCTTTTGCCTCAAAATAGGCCTCAGTTTCAGAGATAACCTCTTCATTCGTGCGAAATTTTTTACCGGCGAGCATTTTTTTGAGGTCTGCGAACAGCCAGTAGTCGCTGGGAGCCAAATCTGGCGAATACGGTGGATGTGGAAGCAATTCGGAGTTCAATTCATGTAGTTTTCCCATTGTTTTGATTGACTTGTGACACGGTGCGTTGTCTTGATGAAACAAAATTTTTTTCTTTGCCATATGCGGTCGTTTTTTTTGCAATTTCGTCTTTCAAACGCTCCAATAACGCTATATAATATTCACTGTTGATGGTATTTCCTTTCTCAAGATAGTCGATGAATATTACAGCACGCACATCCCAAAATACCGAGGCCATAACCATTCCAGCCGATTGTTGTGCTTTCGGGCGCTTTGGACGAGGTTCACCAGTTGCTGTCCACTCAGATGACGATCGTTTTGATTCCGGAGTGAAGTGATGGATCCATGTTTCATCCATTGTCACATATCGACGCAAAAATTCCGGTTTGTTACGTTTAAACATGGCCAAACATTGCTCAGAATCATCAACATGTTCTTGTTTCTGGTCAACAGTGACCAAACGCGGCACCCACTTTGAACAGAGCTTTCTCATAGTCAAATGCTCATGCAATATAAAGCCAATACGTTCTTTTGATATCTTTACGATATCAGCTAACTCACGCAACTTAACTTTTCGATCATTCAAAACGATTTTGTGAATTTTTTTGATGTTTTCTGGTGTTACCGCCTCATTTGGGCGACCACTGCTTTCTGCATCATCGGTGTCTCTACGACTACGTTTGAAGTCAGCAAACCAACGTTTTATTGTTGTTTCTGATGGAGCGGAGTCCCCATAACACTTTTCAAGCCATTGCTTCGCTTGAACGGTATTTTTTCCCATCAAGTAGCAGTGTAAAATTAAAACATGAAATTGTTTTTGATCCATTGTTTTGAAAATAAGAAAAGTAGCGTGACTCTTAGCACAATAACTCACAAACTAATGAATAGAATATCATGAAATTTTAACAGCTGTCTTTTGAAGGTTAGTACAAACTGAGAGAAAGGTGACTGCAATAAAACTAGCGTCATCTATGTGTTAGGCCCGGGACTTTTCAGCCCATGTGTTAGGCTGCGTTTGTACCGAAAGATTAAAGTCCCAGCGAAATTGGCGCGCGGCGCGATTAAGAAATGCAATAGCAATACTCTCGATATAAAAATAAGATCAGGCGTTTCTGTTTATTTAATTTTTTGTCAGGTTAAGAGAACATTTTCTCGTGTCCGCGTCCGTTCAAGAGAATGTCCGTCCAAGAAAGAGTTAATACAATGGAAATTATATGAAAGCCGGTCGGGACCATGAGAAACTGTCCATTTAAGGGAAGTGTCCGTGTAAGAGAGTTGTCCGCGAAGGGGAATTTCACTGTATATGAATATATATACTAATATATAAAATTATATAATTATCCATATTATTGTTTTGATTATCATTACAGTGGCAAAACCATGTGGTAATTTATTATTCCGTATAGGTATGCTATCCTCATTCGTAGGGTTTTATTAACTATTGTGTTGCGAAGTTTTGTGCGCTGTATATAATTCTGTTGCGATTTCGGAAAAACAATCATTGCTTGACTAAAGAAAATAGGCTTATTGTAGAATTTCCGGATTTAATTTACGCCATTCCACTGTTTTCAACCACAATTATTATTTTTTCCAATAAAGTAATTATATATTAAATTACTTTCAACGTAAATTAATTGTGAAGCTCCTATAACATCTATACAGTAAAAATCAAAAAATGGTACTTGCTCTTTTTTGTCGCACTTATTTTGTTCTTTTTAGTTATTAATTGTCTTCTTTTCTCAACAGAGTTTATCAGAAGTTATAGCGGAAACAATACAGGTTACAGCGGATTTATACGCAAAAGCATCTCAGTGCCTCAAGACTGCCGGGATAAGTGAACAAGACGCTGAAAATATGACCGACGAACAAAAAGAAGCCGACCCAAGATTCCAAAACGCGACAGTTTGTCTCCAAGCGCAAGTCGATTAGATATGATTGTATGTGCAATGTACGCAACTGTCTACAGCGTTGTGTTATCTTTTATGTAAGAAGACTGTTTATGTTCATAAATATATTATGTTAACAGAAATTTTGTTTGCTGTTAAATTCGCAGAAGTAATTTGATTACACTGATAATAAACAGTTTAGTATAAAAAAATTAAAAAGATAAATAAAATGAAAACAAAAGCTTGATGATTGTATAAATAAAAATTATTGTAGTTGTATTAATCGAAAAAGATACGATTGCCTTCTTATAAGTCCTTGTAGAAAGTTGGCACTTTCGTTTTATAATTGCTGGTTAAATTACGTCTGATAGTCCATTCCAATAAAAACTTTTGTCGTAATTTATACTATTTCTAGTTGAATTAGTTGTCAATTTGACACAGAACTTGTAATGCCAGTCAAATAGTTTATACCATACAAAATTCGTATTAAGGGTTTCATTAACAAGCTAAGATATGATTATAACTACAAAAGCTACTTTCAGATAAAATTTATTTGAACACATGTTATATAATATCGCATATACGAGGCATGTCTCGAAATTAGTAAGAATGATTACTTTTAAAGCGTTTAATTGAATGTATCTATAATTTAATATTGTCCTCTTCAAAGTATGCCCCTTTGGAATGCACATAGCATCTCCAACGAGTTTTCCACTTCGGGCAACTATTCTGGAAGTCTTGTTCTATTAGGCCGTTTAGAATTTGCGTCGTGACTCTTTGGATGCTATGAATGTTGTTTATTGTTCTGTAATAGCAACTCCTCCATTTCTTTAGTACTTTTCTCTGCCAACAGACAGACAATGAGTTGTGACTACGGGCATTATCGTGGTGAAAGATCCACGGGTTGAGAATATCAGGTCGCACACGCAAAACTTTTTCTCAAACGTTCACTCGATAAAAGGTTTGATTCACTGTCTTGCCCTGCGATACGAGGTTCCCATGACGAACAATAAACAATATCCAAAGAGTCACGACGTAGATTGTAAATAGCCTAACGGAATAAGACTTCCGGAATTGTTACCAGGAATGGAAAACTCGCTGAAGACACTGTGTGCCATTTCAAATGAGCATATTTTGTAGGCGACAATATTAAATTGTAAATATATCCAATTAAACATTTTGAAATTAATCATTCTCATTTAATGACGATTGCAAGGACTGTGTGGATGTACAATTCACAGGTATAGCAGTAAACTCCACTCACACAAATTAATTAATTATGCGGAACGCAGCGTTTCGAAAGCACGTGGGCTCCCATTGTCAACCGTGTTACCGACTGAAAGTAAAAACTATATCACACATGCAAATTATTTTCTACGCAGGCTCTAAAATTTCTAAAACATATGACTACAATCTACTCGGTGGTCTAATGCCTTTTTCGGGAAAGGATGGACCGAAAGCGAACCGTATCTTTAACAGGGCCTATGGTAATAAATCCATCAAACTCGAATCCATCAACTGTGCAATTGGGGGTGGTTCTCTGTTCAATAAGTTTCCGTCCTTTTTCTTACATATCGTTTCGTACGCGTCTAATTCTCTATACGAGTTCACATTTTTAAGTAGTGTCAGATTTTTTAAATCAATCTTATGTCCGGATTTTACCATATGCTCTGCTACGCTTGATAGTTCAGGATTGTCGAAACGATAGTGTCTAATATGTTCTTTGAACCTCGTTTCGATACTTCTTTTTGTTTGTCCAATATAAACTTTCTCTCAATCATTACATGCGATTTGGTATATTCCAGACCTTTTTATCATCTCCGGTTTATCTTTGGGATTCCCGCTACCCTAGCCATATATAAATATATCTAAGGTTTCGGAAATTCCTTAAATTTCTCACTTAATATTGCTCACAAATTACAGATGGCGCTGGATTTAGTACAAAATGATTGTATTGCCGATGACTTTATAAGGGTATCCTGAGTGGCGACAATGTGCCTTTCAGTTAAGGGTGTTAGATAGATACGCAGAGCAAGATAGGATGGTAACTGTCGGGGTGGAGGTGAAACTAAGCTCAGCGCCTCTTACGATCATGGGGTAGAGTTAAAGTGAAGACGCGTTTTTCAAATGTACAGATTGTAATATGGCATTAAGCGAAATAAAATTAACACTGCGAAAACGAGTGCTTGGCTCGATAACTATCAATATTAAAAATAGTGAATATAATTACTATTCTAGTGTATTCTAATGTCGGAAATCGCTTTATTAACATGTTAGTAGATTTCTTAACCAATTTAACATTAGAATACATAAAAATAATAAGTAATTACATTCTTTTTTCATATTGATAGTAAGTCACACACTACTGCGAAGCATTCGTTTCTAGAGCCTTACATAGTATAATTATTTAAAATTAAATTGAATTATATTTATAGAAAAAAGCAACAATTTCATATGAAAATATATTTATATTACAAAGAGAAATAATGTAAATTAGCTAATAGAAAATAATTTGTTGCAACGCCTAACCATGCCAAACGCTGTCAGTAACCTAATGATCATATGCATGCGAAATCCTCTTAATAGGGCACGGTCAAACTCTGTTTTAGTACGAACGCCACTTACTGGTAGCAGCAGTATCGCATCAAACTTCACTATATTTACGCCATCCTCTTGCCTCTCTTTCCCGTTCCCTTATATAATTGTCGGCCATTATTGTAATTATAACGAGAAAACAATATAAAAGGCAGTAAATTCCAGTTGGAGTACACGTTTTGTCGTGTGCTTTTGAAGTGTTAAAAATTCATATTACATTGATTCGTATAAGTATGGTGCGCATGTGTTATGTATTGCAAGAATACTTGAAAAGCAACGATGCTTCATAGATTCCCTTACAAGTAGTCTATTATTTTTACATTATAAATATCATAGAAAAAAAGACATATCACATAATTATGATAAACTACACATTAGTTTACACTGCAATTCTGTAGTTCAATATCATAACTGTTATTTGTTCCAAGGGGAATTATAAGACCTTTGAATTACACTAAACAATATATCCAGTTGTAGTTAATAAAAAAGAAATTAAAAGGGCTTGGTACTACATAAAATGTAATATGTTGTAGGTGTACAACATATCAATAACTCGAATTAGGAAAACCGAATTACAAAGCGTGGATCGAGTAGAGGTTTATAAGAAGTACCGGCTATGTCACAACCATCCTTGTCATTACTCAAGGTTACTTCTAGAGTACGTGAGCCAAAGAACTCTTGTCGCATGAAGTATTCCTGCCATTGATTTACCCGGTAAGATTAGTATATATATTTTTCAATAAAAAAAATAGTGAGAACAAATGACTAGATTATAAAGAAAGTGCCATATATTTTATTTATTTATTATATTTTACGTCCATATGTAGATATATTACACTAATTAAAGTTAATTAGCGTTAATTAACTTTAGTCAGTGTAAGACATCTACAAATAGATGTAAAATATAATAAATAAATAAAATAAAATAAAATATATGCACTTTGCGTATAATCCGGTCTCTGACCAAACACTTTTCGAAATATTTTACTTGTTGGAAGTACAATCTATGGGATTTATCTATACAAATGAAAATTGAAAAGAGATCCATCGTATATTAATCTGCAATCATTTCAGGTAAATCGAAGCAGCAGAACACTACTGTCGATCCTTTCTCCTCAGATATGAATATAAATTTAATTAACATAGTTTAAGAAAAGTAATTCTTGTAATTAATAACAGAAGAAACAACGGCAGGTACTTCAGGAATTCTAAATCCGCAGTCTCTTCTAGAATTATGTCAGCCAGGTAATAACTCTAATTAGATTTACTCATAGCACCCCCATTCACGTCAAATGCAAGAATCATCACGGAACATGATCTACTGGAAATTATTGGATATTTTTGTTATTAGCTTTGATTTTTATTAGTAATGTACATAATTATTAATTTGTTGTTATTTCTATTTGACCTTTATTTGTATATTTGCATTTGATATATTTACAATTTCTTTTAGTTTTACTATTTTCATTTAACTTTTACTTTTGTTACTTGGTTCCTTTATATGTTTCAAATTGTTGCTGTTTGGTTTATGCTTTTAGGTAAACCAAATTGGAAATATAGTTGTTAAGGACTTAACATTGTTTTTTGTGTTTTGTAAGTTTTTTACTATTATGTATTTTATCTTCTTTGCATTATTATTTTCATTTAGAATATTATTTTATTTTCATTTTTATATTTATTTATTTTCATTCTTATATTTATTTATTTTGCTCTCTTATATCCAATTTTATTTTAATATGTATGTACATTACGCATTCTATATGTATGCAAGTCAGCCATTCGCATTACGCTAGCTAAAACTGCCTAATTAGAAATCATTCACTGCAATGTCGTCGGATATGTAATGGGAGTTTTCTTGAAATTTAAGGTACACAAGCATAGGCAGTCGTCTCCCGCGCGACAGTCGAGGTATTAGCGATCGTGCACTCTCGGTCACCTTTCGTGCCTCGTCGTAACGTGTACAGTAACGTCGTCGTAAGATTATTAGAGATTTCTAAGTTTTTCTAGTTTTGGCGGGAATCGTCGAGGACGTTGTCTATACATTTATTTCTGGCGGGAGTCATTTGGTAACGTCGTCGGACCACATGTATAGATTTTTTAATAAGTATAAATTCTCGATTTTCTATCATCGTACGTCGAGGCTACTGTGTCCATTGTCGTCTATACATATTTTTAGTCTTCAGTTAAGTTTGTGTCGGAAATTATTTTGGTGAGATTGTCGGCGCGCATGTATAGACCTCCTCTACAAGTACGATCACTCCGCTTCTTGCTGACGGTCGTTGCGGCCGCAGCGCCCGTTGTCTTTTGTACGTTTGTTCGGTCCTTGTCGTATCGAGACTTAGAAATTTTTCATTTAGTTGCTCGTCGTAGCGGACGAGTGTCACGGACCAGTTTTCTTATGTAATGTCGGCATCATCGCTCCGTTTTACTTGTCAGTGCGCAGTTCGCACATTTGCTGGTTACTGGATTTTTCCCTTCTTTGGGGCGCAGTAGTATAGAGCTAAAGATTGCACATAGCGTAATATTTCAAACGAGAACGCCTGGGTAGCTGTGACATTACTTTTGTATTGAGATCGGCTATTATCGCTACTGTCGCCCTCAACCAGGCGTTCAAGCTCTAAGAGATAGGGTGGGTTCCCCTATAAATGTGAATATAACAAACGTATTTGGTCAAGTACAAATACATGCCAATAATACAGGGCCAAGTCCCTTAGGCAAATTTAAAACAAGGAAAGTATATTAGGCTCCCGGAAAGGGACATATAAATAAGCATAGCACCGAGGTGCGCTTATAAATTTAAGAAATAAATAGGGTTGGCTACCCTATAAAAAGGTAGTGGTGCATGCAAACAGATAGAGGCATTAGTACATGCCTCTAACAAAGCTTCAGCGGAAGCATATAAGAGTTTAACCTTTTAAACAGAATTAAGACATAGCGTTGCAACGTACATGCTGAGGCATTACTTTATGTTGCTACCAATGAAAATACATATACAAATGCTAATGTACATTACATGTATAAGAGAGCTCGAATAACTGCAATTATTGCAAATCTATATATCTTACGTACATCGTACATGTACATAGGCAAGAGTGGAAACCGTGTAACCATTTCATTTTTAAATATATTTTTTTGCGCATGCGCATTGAGTTTCACTGTACAACCTCTCCTCTAGTAAATAAGCGAACATACTCTACAAGTAAGTATTGGTCAAGTAATTTAGGAAATTACGAGCAGGCTACAGCGGCGTTGTTCTTCAAACCAGGAGAACGTAACAATAGTTTGTAATAATATTTTGTTTTTTTTTGATATTGTAAATGCCACAACTTAGCTATTACAATTGTGATATTTATTTTGTATTCTTTGAAATATGCTTGTAATCAATTGCGTGTATTGTTATTTTATAAATATTTTGTTTGATAGATATCTTTTTGATTGCAAGCTCATTTCAAAGAATACAAAACCTGGATATTTAATTAATATATTATTTATGATTTTCAAATTCCCGCCCATAATGTTTAGTACGGGAGCCACTTCCCGACAGCGCTGAAACTTGTCTCCAATCGGTAATATAGGAGTTTCGTCGCGTGGATCATATGACCACAGAACAATTAATTTAGTTCTACAGTTCTATGGTTCTACCTCATGACTGTAAGAGGCGCTGAAGTTAATTTTACTCCCACCCCGACAGTTTTTTTTCACATCTTCCAATTTTTACGCAACTTTTAAGTGGTTAAAAACTTCATATTAGTTTATGAAATTAGTTTTTAACTACTTAGAAATAGTGCAAAAATTGAAAGATTAATTCAAAAAAGAATCAATATATTTTAGAAGTAAATTATATCAATATTCAGAATGTGTTTTTACAATAATGTATTTTATTCAATTACCAACAATTATAATATGTACAACAGTAATACAGCAGTAAAATAAAATATAGAAACTAAAACATTCAATAGGTTAAAGCATTACATTCTTACATATAAATATAAGCTAATATAACAGGGAGAGAATAAAGAAATACCGTCTCCACATCTTCAGAGTCGACAGGACTCTCCACGATAAGACCTATAAAAGCTTAATAAATTACCATAGGAGCATTTCACATAATATCTAATGCAATAGGGTATGTGATCGTGAATCTTCTGACCTTTGTTTGACTGTGCCGACGCCAATGAACACCAGGTCGGCGTAAATAACAAACGGAACAAGCTCCTTGTTCTTAAAATTCTTAAATTGCAAGCAAATTCGCCTGCTCCGCGGTTGGTAGGCGAACCTTGCACTCGTTCATCGCTGAGCAGTCTTCACTGTGGGCCTCTAGCGTTTATCTTGTCCAAAAGTAGTGAAGGCAGCGATCACAAAAAAATGTGCAATTTGTATGGTTGCTGAGTTGCGATGATACAAAACGGCTTAAATCGTTGATCCACACATAGTGGAGGCGTGGCATATTGCCATCGTCATCGCCTTCGTCATATAGATCTTGGACCAGTAGAAGATTGAGATGCTTTTCCTATTTATCCTTCGCCAGGTAGGCTACCCGACTTCCCAAAGATGTATACATTGATAGATAGGTTCGCCGTCATCGGAAACTGGATGCCTCTCAAGTTGGAAACGGTGGTGATATGCGGATATTTAGCTATACGTTGAGGATTCTTCGCCGTTGGATATTGCGCTGCCACTACCGCCCAGGCGAAAACGCTTTATCTTCATTCTTGACGTTAACACACGCTTTGTTTCATTGAATGATCTTCAGCAAGTCGATGTAAGAGGATCCGATTTCGGGGATGGAGCGATTGATGTTGAAGGAAATATTAACGATAGCGTTAAGGACCCAGTCGCTGTCTTTTCCTTGAAAGTAAATAGAATTATACGACTATTATAATTTGAAATTGTATTACTTACCTGAAATTCCTGCAAAAAAATGTTGCTGCGAACATTCTCCTCCAACCATCCTCCTTGTTGGTGTCGCGGTAGATGGGAGAATTCTTCGTTTTTAAATATTTGAATTCGAATATCTCATCATCTATCTTGACGACTACTACGTCCCTGCAGAAGGCGGCGTTCATCTTGACCGTTTGCTCCTTCTTAAAGATGTCGAAAATGTGCAAAAGTAAGGGAAAACGTTGTAATAATTGCCGAGACACTCATCGAAATAAATACATATAATGCAGGTATCATATGTGCTCACTGCAGATGTCCGTTAGATAGTGCATTATCTAAAAAATATGAAAAATATATTACTGAAAAAAGGTTAGAAGATTAATGGCTGAAAATGAAATAACAGATAATGAAGCCAAATTAATTAACAGACTAAACAACAACCGCTACGATCCCAGGCGCGTCAGGTAAGCGGCGCATTATGTAAAGGCTGCTATATCAAGATCGGGTGTTCTCACTACTGCCTTCAACAGAAAACGGACCGCCATCATGTCTCTGGATCTAGAGAAAGCGTTCGACAAAATCCGTTACGAAGGACTGCTGCTGAAGATGAAGGACTGCGGCTTCCCCGCTAGAATCTCGAAAACCGTTAGAACATACCTCCAGAATATGAGATTCCATACAGTCATCAACAGTTCTGAACCCTGTACTGTTTATGATCTACAAAGGAGATATTCCAAAACCCCAGGATCACCGAGTGTTCAATGCTATTTACGCAGATGACACTGAGATAGTGGCAACCTCCAGACACTTTAAGATCGCGACCGAACTTGCGCAGGCACATCTGGCCAAAATTAAAAAGTTCTTCTGCACCTAGGACTTCAAGATTAATCCGAGGAAGACGCAAGCAATTGCGTTCACTCGGACATATCTAGAGCGGCAACAGAAAATCACCGTCGCCAGAACGGAGATCGAATGGAGTGGCATGGGAATGAATCTTGATATACGGCTCACCTTTCGCGAACATACGAAAAGTGCAAGGACAAGGGCAATCGGTAGAATATTCAAGTATTAGCTTATCTAATCTAGTACTTCATACCAAAACGGCCATAATGTATAAGTTACACATTTACCCCATAATGACCTACACGCCAGCTCTTCCTGGGTCACGGCGGCACCTAGTCACATCCAATTTCTCGTGAAAGTACAAAACCGCTGTTTGCGGATAGTACTCCACGTCCCTCGCATAGTGGCGCTGGCAGCGTTGAAAGCCCTATCCGAAGAAGACTTGGAGAAGTTCCTAAAGAAGCTGAATAAGGGTTTCTTTGAGAACTGAAGATCGCGATCACACACAAGTCATGTGGAGCAACCAAATACAGGACAGTAACTGAGTCTCTCAAGAAACTATAATCCTTCAGGGAATACCACTCTTCTCAAAAATTCTACTCTTTCTGTTTTAGGTAAAAGAAGAAGCGAGGAAGCCCACGGAAGACTTTGAGGACACAAGAAGATACCCAGATGCCCCCAGCAAGTTCCAGGAAGACACTGGAGGATGATGGACCGAAGAAGGGAGTCCAGCCAACCAACGAAAAGTCGGGTATTCGGAAAGTTTTGCAGTATTAATAACGAAATTAAATGCATCTCTTAACGAACCAATCGATATTAATTATATATTTGTTGATATCCAATGTAAAGATGTACATGTACACCCCGCAAAAATAAGATGTGCCTTGTGAAATACAAAACTAGAAATTTTACAATACCTTTGGTAATTATAATCGAATCCCTATAATTATAAATACTGTTAAAATATTGAAAAATTAGAAAAAATTCAATAAGCAATTACGAGTGAACAAATTACTATGAAAGGAATTTGTAGGAATGACAATGAAGAACTACCTCTTAAAGGAACATATATACTAAATTAGGATACAGTTGTATTGCAGATGTAGACTGAATACGAATTATTATAATAAAGAACTTATCGTACTTTGAAAATATAAAAATAAACACTACTTTTGAAAATATAAAACCTATTAAATTAGAAACTGTAAATTTGAATGATTTAACAAATGTGAGGAATGCATTGGAAATACAAAAACAAGACAACTGATTTAAAAAAATACATTTTCAATATTCCAAAATTAACATTTCGTCTATTTTTATTGTATTATACATTTTGTTATTATGTATTCGCATTTATTTTATATATGTATACAGTAATTGTTATCAAGTATAGGAAGGCACTACAATCAACACAACCTGTAAAAACACTACACACGTATTTTCACTCTAGTGGAGGAAGAGTTATTCCACGAAACAAAGATGAAAAATCGTCAAATACCCATACTTGCGTCATATCTGACATACATAAGTAAAATTATTATTCGCTTTATTAGTTCTTCTACATCCACATTTTGATGTTAATTTTATAACGTTTATAATAAAGTTGTTTTTTTTTAATAGATCTTCGATCAACCTTGAGCAAAACTCGCTTTTATAAACTGCTTTGATTAGTTACTTAAGAGAGAAAAGTTGGATTAACGAAAATAGAAAAACTAAGTAAAACAGAGTAGTGTAATCTTAACCTATTAACAAAGGTATTTCTCTTGCGCTTTAGAACAACATTAAAATAAGAAAGGTTATATTAAAGAGAAATAAAGTTACAAACTAAATACTTACTCCGAAGAAACAAAAACTAGAATAAATAAAAATAACCAAAAGGTTATTTACTACATAAGCAAGCACATACTATTAAATGAAAATTACGAACAATTTGAATCCGTATAATTAATACGACTAGCAGCAAAACGGAATATTGTTGCGGCGAATCAGTTGTTTTTAATTGCGGTGATGACTATAAACCGGAATCGCTGGATGATAAATGGAAAAACCGCAATACATAATTCGACTAAAATCCTTGACTCACTTCAATCTTATTTGGGTAAATTACATAGTTCTATCTACTTGCTATTAGATCTTAGCATAAAGTGTGAACTTGATTCTTAATAATTACGTCGATTACTTTAAATGTTTGAAACAATCTTAACAATTTGCAAAAAATTCTTGGGCATCTGATACAAACAAAATTGCAATTTTTGTACTCATATTGTTTGTTTGAGAAAATCTTTTTTTTTTTCATATTGTGTTTCAAGTTTATACGCACTGCAAAAGTTACTTGTTTCACCTCAGTAAAGAATTTCGCCGCTGATAATTACTTTTTTCGGAGTTTGTCCTCGTTTTGTTGTTTATGGTGTTCTTGTACATATTGTATTGAATTTTTCTCTCAAGGTTCGAAAATGTTACCTAGTGAGTTCTTTGATCAGGGATTTTGCTTTTTGAAATAAATTTAGAAGACGTTAATGAAATTTGTTGTAATAGGTTACTTTAGCATTGTAATAATGACTTACTCTTGACGTGATATTGTTGACGATGGATTCTCATAATAACTAGAGTTGTTGTTTGGGCTGTTTCCAATTTGCGTTGAACTTATATAGTCCGACGTATCGGCAGTCTGTCTACTGCCGTCTTCAGGGGCGCCTTGAGAAGGTCTGTTGCTTGAAGCAGACTGCCGAAACATAGAACTACGAAGCTCAACGAACGATGGAGATAGCCCAAACAACTCTAGTTATTATAATAATGACATCCTTATATTTTCCGTTATGGATCACGCAATACATAACAATCCATAGTAGTATAAGAAGGACCACCGGTGTCATATGTGTTTGTTGTAATGTAGTAGAGTTAATCGCTTTAACAGGGTTCAATAAAGTATTATGGAAGTAAGAGACACATTTTATTGATTATACGAGGTTATGGTCCCAGGAAAATCGTAAAATAACGTGCAGATAGTTCTAAAGAATATTATATAGAGAATTTATTACAAAAGGAAGGTGAACAATCGTCATACAAAAATGGCGTTGAACAAGAATAATTTCAATATCAAACTTTTGAATGGTAGCTATTATCATACATGGAAATTTCGAATGCTGACACTATTGAGTGAAAAGAAGGTAATTCATTACATAAGCACCGAGTTTAATGTAGAAAATTATAGTGAGAGTCAAGTAAAGCAACTAAATGAGACAAGAAAATCTGATAATACATGTAAATCAATTATTATTCAATGTGTAGATGATTATCAAGTAGACACTATTCGAAACAGGCCAACAGCATACAGTATGTGGAAGGTTTTGGAAGAAAAATACGAGAAAATAAGGTTTACCTGGACAATTACTAATACGTAAAAGGTTGATGAATATGAAATTCAGATAAAATGAAAAATTAGAAAGGTTTTTGACGAAATTTGATGAGCTGGCTCGGCAGTTAAAAGTGGCTGGTGCTGAGGTAAAAGATGAAGATTTAATTTATTGTTGGCAATGCCAAAATCATTTAGAACCGTTGTAACAGTATTGGTGAATACACCTGCAAGTGAACGCTGGAAACAGTAAAATTAAAATTGAGAATGGAAGTTGAAAAACGGAAGGTAACAAATAATGGAAGTAATTCTGACTACAAGAATTCACAACCTGTTGCTTTTACTTCTGGTGGATGTAATGAAAGTGGACAAGAGGGACTGCCCAAAATTAAGAAATAGCGGACGAGGTAACTATCATAGCACAGAAAGGGGAAAGTATCAATCAAACCAATGGAAAAATCGCGGTCGTAATGGTTCATATAGAAAATGGATCATAAGAGGACACTTCTCAGAGTAGGCGGCCACAAACTCACGAGGATGGAAATTATGTGGAAAGTGAAACCGGGAAAAGAGAAGGAGAAAGTATATGCTTTGTGACAGACACTACTAATTGTAATAATGTGAGTAGTAGTATTTTAAAGTTTTGTATATTCAGGTTGTACAAATCATTTGGTTAATAACGAGAAATATTTTTCTGAATTATTAATGTTAAAAGTGCTGGTGCAAATAGCAATTGCAAAAGGTAATAATTACATGAATGCCATAGGCGTGGTTGTAATCAAAAGTAAGGTGAATAATAGGAAATTGATTGTACGATTAAAAATGTATTTTATGCCAATAACACCATTAGCACACGATGGAGGTAAATATTTCCTAACATTTATTGACGACTTTTCTAATTTTATACAAGGCTTTATAATTAAAAGCAAGGGTGAGGTTTTTGCGTGGTTTAAGGAATATGTTGAAATGGTTGAATCTGTTGATGTTAACGATAAAGAGCAATTCTTATATGTATACACTGCAATGTATCTGAACACACCGGATAGATGTACACTTTTCGGAACGTACCAATTTCAGTAGATTGGAACTATCCGGAGAGTAAACATCGGTAGATATACTGTAACACGTGTTGTATTACTAGTGTCGTTTTACAATAAACTTTATAGTGTACTATTTAGCTATCTTTCTTAATTAGTAAATTCTACAGAATCCATGTTTAATGTAAAAATTAAGATGCGATAATGGAGGGGAATATATTTCTGATGAACTTAGAGAATTTTGCAAACATAATGGTACATTTATTGACTACACTGTACCTTATACTCCTCAATTAAATGGTAAAGCAGAACGACTTAATAGTACGTTAGTAAATAAGGCTAGATCAATGGCTTTTGAAGCAGGAATGCCAAAAGAATTTTGAAATGGGGCTGTACGAATAGCTGCTTACTTATGCAATAGAAGTCCTACTTCAAGCAATGGAAAAGATGTTACATCAGCAGAAATTTGGTATAAGAGGAAACCAGACGTCAGTAACTTACCTGTATTTGGATCAGTAGCGTATGCACATGTTCCTAAAGAATTGAGAAGGAAATTTGATTTGAAATCAGAGAAATGCGTAATGATTGGATATACAAATGGAGAATACAGATTGTGGAATTTAGAAAAACAAAAGATAATCATTTCACGAGATGTAGTTTCTAATGAAAATGAGTTTTATTATAAGAAAAGAAATTTAGCTATTGTAAATAGAATTGAAGATGAAAAAAACAATAGCGAAGACGCAGTGAACGAAGAAGAATAAATTGAAGAAGTTAAGGACTGAGGATGTTGGTAAAAAGACGATTCAAAGAACGATAAAATTACCACAAAAATATGATGAATACGAGATGTTCATGGCATTTGATGCAATGTCTTTTATAGATGCAGTTCCACAAAACGTTGAAGGTGTGAATGGTTGAGACGATGAGGAACATTGGTGACAAGCGATGAAGCGACATGATAAAAAATAATACTCGGACGGAAGTAAGATTACCAGAGTTTGGAGAAATACCAAAAACCATATGGGTATTTGCGGCGAAGCCATTAGAACAAAAGATTGAAGATCAATATAAAGCAAGATTAGTTGTAAAGGGTTGTGTTCAAAGAGAATCTTTTGACTATGACCATTTATACTCTCCAGTAGTGAAAATGCCAACTATTAGAGCATTATCATCGGTAGGCAATCAATACAATTACGTATTCAAGCAACTTGACGTAAGGACAGCATTTTTAAATGCAGACTTGAAGGAGGATATATATATTTATTCGTCCTAAGGTGTTAACTGTAGGAAAGGATATGTTTTAAAATTAAATAAATCTATTTATAGGTTGAAACAAGCATCAAGATGCTGAAATGACAAGATTAATAGATTTCTTATTAGTATTGGTTTTGAAAAATCAGATAATGATTATTGTTTATATTCTAGAGTTTGTGATAATAATTTAGTACTTTTATTATTCTATGTAAATGATATTATATTGACAGGGCCAAATGAAGAATATGTTGTAAGTGTGAATTAATGAAAAACTTTGACTTAAAAGACAAAGATAATTTAAAACATTTCTTAGGATTATAAATAAATTATAATAGGAAAGCAGGAATTTTATAAATAAGTCAGGAAGATTATTTACAAAGAGTTTTGAAACGTTTGAATTTTGATAACTGCAAATAATGCTCAACTCCAATGGATCCCAAATTGAAAACAGATACAACAGGAAATGGTAGTGACAAGAGTCAACTACCAGTTACAGAATTAATAGGATGTTTAATGTATTTGATGCTGTCATCACGTCCTGACATAAGCTTTGCGGTTAACTATTTTAGTCGATTTCAATATAAGAATTCTATAGAAGTATGGAAATATTTAAAGAGATTATTGAGATATTTAAAAGGGACAACAGATATGCAATTAGTGTACACAAGGAAAAGAAGTGAAACTTTCTTATGCTATTCAGATTGGGGTGGAGATCCCAATGATAGAAAATCTGTTTCTGGTTATTTTATTCAAATCCTTGGTAATATATTGTCTTGGGTTACACGAAAACAAAATTGCATAGCGTTGTCAAGCACAGAGGCAGAAGTAATAGCTTTATGTACAACAATTCAATTTTATGGTTCAGAAAAATGTTAGGCGATATGAAAGTTGCAGCAGAAAATTTCAAAGTATTTGAGGATAATCAAGCTTGTATTTCATTGGTTAAAAATCCCGAAAATAACAAAAGAGTTAAGCATCTAGATCTGAAGTTCAGTTTTATTTGTCATCATATAAATAGTAATTAAATTATAGTAGAATACGTAAATACAAATGATCAATTAGCAGATATTCTAACTAAAGGATAAGTGTAAATTTGAAAATAATATCAAAGCTTTAGGGTTAAGAATATGAGAGGATTAAAATGTTTATATATATGTTTATAATATTTAAAGTCTTAAAACACATTAAGAGAGGATGTTGTAATAAGTTATTTTAGCATTGTAATAGTAACTTCCATATATTTTCCGTTATGGATGACGCAGTACATAACAATCGATAGTAGTATAAGAAGGACCACCGGTGTTATATGTGTTTGTTATAATGTAGTAGTTAGTCGCTTTAACAGGGTTCAATAAAGTATTATGAAAATAAGAGACACATTTTATTGACTATAAGAAAGTTAATGGAAAAGTTGATTAAATTGAAACGAAGAAACTTATAATATAACAAATTTAGAATATATCGCTTACATCGGGAATTTGTTCGACAAAATATCTATCGCCATCCCTAACTAGCTAATAAAATCTGTATTTGAAATTTTTAAATAATAAATGTCGTTATTAAGGATGAAGTCCTTTATTTTTTTTTACTCGCACACGCACTTTGCTATTGTAGGACGGTGATAGAAAACAGAGGCTATCTTCACACAAGTTTTTGATTCCTTAAAAGCGCCATCTAAAGAGATTTTCTCCAACTGACATTAAAAGGGCGGATTGCTTGAATTTAATCGATGGCAATATTGTTAACCCAAGAAAATGAATTTTCTTGTTTTTCTTCATTGACGTTAGCATTACACGTAATACTACGTACGTAAATTAAAAGAAAATTTATCAACCTTTAGCACTTTCTAAATAAAACACACCGGTACCGTGCAAATTGTACAATGAGAGTGATTATACCAAAAAAATATAACCATCCATACAATTGATTGGTTAGAATATTATATATATATAAATTAATCTCGACGGAGAGGTTTATTAAAAAAGTTTGATTTGAGAAAGTCTAGTATAAAATAAAGATATTAAAATGAGTTAGCTCTTTTCCTTTCAAGTAATCTATTGTTTGTGAATAGATCATCATGTCTCTTCTTAGACATGTTCAGTTTGCTCTTCTATTTCAGTTGATAATTCGGAACTTATTAAAATGTTTCTCCTATGGCCACCTTCACTTAAAGATTCTGGGAAGTAGAATGCGATATGTACAACTCCAGGAATATAAGTAAAAAAGTAATTGAAAAAGCATAGGAACAAGTTAAAAGTTACAACTACTTAGGAACAATCATTGAAGACAATGGGAGAATAGAGGAAGAGGTAAATGAGAGGATAGGGAAATCCGCAAAAATATATAACATATTGAGAAATTCGTTTCTGGATAAAAAAGAAATACCAAAAAAAATAAAGACAGAGGTGTATAAAAGAGTGGTCAGACCAACATTAACATATGGTAGTGAGTCATGAAAGACCACGAATACAATCAAAAGCAGAGTTACGGCCATGGAAATGAGATTCACAAGAAGAATAGAAGGAGTAACTAGAAGAGACAGAATCAGAAACACGACAATCACTAATAGTCTAAATATCAAGCCAATAGAAATAATCATAGAAAAGAGACAACTGGGATGGCTTGGACATCTACACAGAATGGAAGAAGATCGAATCACAAAGAGGATATTTGAAGCCAAAACAGAGGTCAAAGACAGAATAGGTAGACCCCGAAACACCTGGAAGGAGCAGGTGTATAGAACATTGGAAAAGAGATGTATGAGATGGATTGAAGCCAAACAACTGGCTCAGAACAAGAACCTGTGGAAGATAAAAATAAGAAAATAAATAGTCCGACACCGCAAGGTACAAAGGCCATAGGATAAAAAAAAAGTAATTGAAAGTAAACAATTAGTATTACTAAATTAAATACTGTGAGAAATGAAATATTACTACAAAAAATTCAATATACTACACCAAATTAAACCATATTTTAGAATGTAAGTAAATCATTTTTTCGCAGGTATCGCAGTAAACTGTACCCAAGACAAGTTTATTCGAAATGCATAAATTAATCATTTCTGTGGGGTGCAGTTTAATGCGATGCCTGTGAATTATACAACCGCACAGCCCCTGCAATCATTGAAACCTTTCTTTGGTAATTTGCTTTTTCAATATATACAGTTAAAGTATTGCTTTCAAATTATGTACTTCTTTTACAATGTCAAATGTGTAAAATGAAACATTACCTGAATCAGTATAGCCCGGAAGATATAGACCTCCTACCGCATCTTTGTTTAAGTACGTATCTGAAGACTTAGTTTCAGGATTAAAATGAATGACACACCTTTCGAAGCCTATTCACATCTGCCGCTTCTTTGTCCTTCCTGGCATTCTCGAAACTGTTTGGTGGCGTCTTTATTTCCACATCCATTTACACTAAAATGACAACTGCATTGAATGCAACACTTTGCAAATATATGTTACTTATTTTTAAAACTTACTACATTAACGTAATTCTAATCTTACCCTCTTTGTAAATCTCTCTTGTTCTTAATTTATAGAAAAATAAAGCTTATTCTAAATACAGTAACCTAGCACTCTAAATCACTATATCTAGGATAACCGCTAAACTAGTAAAAACATGTTATAAAAAAGTGTATAATTGGTATTAAACCATAGTATATAGCAAAAACGAATACACTTTCAAATTTAACTTGTTCATAAAGTAACCAACAGATGTTGGACAAATGATGAAAAATAATGGAATAATATTAATATACGCAATTCACGTTAAGAATGCAGACTTGGCATAGATAGGCCTTAAAATACGGGCTTGCCATTGGCTAATGGGCGAGGCATATTCACACAGGAGAAATTGATGTAATATCTTCATATGAAATTTCTGTCAGTTGTCAAATTTACTTACGATTTTCGTGTCGTTGTTTCCTACAGTTTTTCATTGAATTTTTTATCTATAACAAATTGTGGCAAACATTTATCTCATCATTTAATAATTCAAGGTACTATACAATCAATTATATAAACAAAATAATTTTTACTATACTATTACGTTTACAGCTTTGGTTCGATATGGCTGAGGAAGCAGTAGTACATGTAGTTGCAGGACCATCAAGAAACTCTCAAGGGAGGCATATTGGCAGTAGGCAGGGGCTAATGGCTTACAAGTTATATCTTCACCTGAAGCAGGAAAATTGCAAGTCAATGTGTGTTAAGTTGACTGCAACACAACTGGGCTTGAGTAAAAGAACAGTGTGGAACATTATCAAAGAGATTAACACAATAGGAATTCCCAGCTCACCCCCTTCGTGAAACAATGTAGGATCACTTACACGAAGCTCAAACATCTATAACTAGGAGA